>PVIJ01003655.1:0-130530 GCA_004024925.1 Scalopus aquaticus
GGGGCAACTCGAGAAACACGGATGGGGCTGCCCGGCGGGACTGTTCACGAGCAGCTGTACCTCTCGCGGACAGCGCCACACAAAGGGGTTCCCTGCCCACACACAGACCCGCACGGGTCGCCACGCACACAAGCCCAGAGCTCCTGTGCGTGTGCGTGAGTGTGCAGAAGGTGGAGGAAGCTGCCTGAAGCGTGGGGAGCAGGGAGGAGCCGGCTCGCTCCTGTTGGCTCTCTGGGTTTGGGGTCCCTCACAGGCTGACTTCAGAGCTGCAGAGAAGAGACTGGAAGGAAAAGTAAGCTGGAGGAGCGCCGTGGCAGAGGCTGCCGGGGTCAGGGCGACCCGGGCTGGAATCCCGCTGTGTCATCACTGTGTAGAGACCTTGGCGGGTGACCTAGCCACTCCAGCCTTGAGGGGGGCCTGCCGCGGGGACACCGGGAGATCACGGGTGACCAGTATTCTGTGCCACGCCAGGGGCGTCACTGTAACCATGGTGTCTGCTCTGTCCACCCCTCATACCTCCCCGCCACATCCCTCCACGCCCCCATGCCTGGGGCAGAGCAAAGGGAGCCGGGGAGGAGGCCGGTCCAGGATCAGAGGCCACCCCAGGGCCAGGCAAGGAGGCTGAACTCCCCTCTGTGGCCTGCCGGTCACTGCGTCCAGCTCCTGCCTCAGCCAGGATGACAGATGGCCCCTGAAGGCCCCTGTCCGCTGTCTCCGGACAGTTGTGTGTTTGGCGGAGGCGGCGGGCGGGCGGGTGGGGCGCCCATGTCTGGCGTTTGGGGGCCTGGACCTCGCCAGCAACCGGACTTTATTTTGGTTACTAAGGATGGGAAGCTTCAGGTCATAAATAACCGCCCGGCCGGGCAGCCCGCCTCTCCCCCGGGCGCCTGCAGCCGAGGCCTCTTCAAGGCCAGCGTGTCCCCCGCCTCTCAGCCCAGGGCGGGAGGTCCGGTGGCGGCTTGGAAGCCCAGTGGGGAGGCGGGGGAGAGAGGAAAGGGGTCTCAGGGCCTGGGTTCAGAGCAAGGTTAGCCAAATAGTGGATAAATTAAGCGAGGGAAGCAGACAGCTCCCCTCTCGGTGAACTTTTCACCCAGCGAACCTGCTCCTCGCCCCCTCTCAGGTGGCGGCAGCCCCCGTCCTGGGGCTGTCACCTCTAGGGGGTTGTCACCTGCTTCTTCCCCAGCCACCGCCACCCCAGGTGACAGGGTGGGTAGAGAGTCAGGACAGTTTCCCAGATAGGAGGCCCAGCGAAGAGCTGCCCAGGTCTCATCTAGAAGCTTGGGGCTTTGACCCAGTTTGAAGTTCAACATTGCGGGGTGGCCAGACTACCCCCTTTCTCCTCCCTTTGCTCAGCATGCGCACCCCAGCTGGGCCACACGATTCTGGAAGGCCCACACCTGCCTTTGACTGGCCAGGGGACCCCTGAGAGGACTCGGGTCATCTGACCTGCTCGGTCAGGTTGATGGGGGCAGCACCAGCAGAGCCCCCCACCCACCCCTCCTTCTCTGTGCTTTTTTGCAGCCTGAGCCACCCTGAGAGACCAGCTCTATCTTTGGGGAACAAGGAAAGAAGCCCTTCCTAAGGTGAAGTAGACTCAAGGGGTTCCCCCAAGCCACAGTCCTTGCCACAGGTCCCCTGCCAGAGACATGCCCCTCAGTCAACAGTTCTTCTCTGTGCCAACTCCCAGACAGAAATGGCGTCCCAGGCCATCAGGCCACAAAGTGTGTACAGATGAGGGCCTGGGGGTCAGGCCGACCACAGAGAGGGGCACCAGGAAGGAGGTCTGCAGTCCCCCAAGCGTGTGGCTGAGCTGGGCCCAGAGGTGAAAGGTCAGCCAGCGGGTCCAACGCAGGCCCTGGGGGAGGGGCTGGAAGTTCCCTGGTGATGATTCACCCCCAGGATACACACACCAAGCACTGTGTCTGGGTCCAGGAGCAGAGAGAAGGGGTGAAGGGGGAGCTGAGATACCATGGAGCAGACAGCCCAGTGAGGGAGGGTGTGGCAGGTGAGAGCCAGAGGCCAGAAAGCGGATGGACAGACAGGCACACAGATCAGCCACAAGGACCCATCTCAGACTGTGGATGAGTTGTGGGTGAAGGCCTCAAAGAGGACATGACATCTGAGCTGAAGTCAGGGTGATGAAGAGAAAACAACCTGGTAAAGGGCGTGGCGAGAGGAGCAGCATTCCATAACCCTAGACCAGGGCCATGGAGACATAGCGCTTGGTCCTGGATAGAAATGATGAGAATTCGTTTCTCCTGCAGAGACCCCCAATTTTAGGGACTCTTCCTAGGATTCCATAAACCATCATCCTTCTTTTGTCTCCTAAGATGAATCAACTCTATTTTGTGATTATAAAAACAGCATACACATTGTTTTAAAAAGATATAATGATGTGAAGACCCATTCAGGTCTCAGTAGATGTCTGGTTGCCCTCTCTGATCACCCACGTCAGTTGTGTCCACCCCCAGGGAAGCGCCCTGTTCAGATGGGCTGAGCAAGTGAATGGTTGGATGGATGGATGGATGGATGAATGGGAGAGTGGATGGTGGGTAGTTGTATGGGTGGGTGCGTAAGAGGATGGATGGATGGATAGATGGATGGATGGATAATGGATGGATATGGGTGGGTGGGTGGATGGATGGAAGGAAGGAAGGATGAATGGATGGATGGATGGATGGATGGTTGGATGGATAATGCATGGATGAATGAGTATGGGTGGGTGGGTGGATGGATGGATGGATAATGGTTGGGTGGATGGATAGATGGATGGATGGATGGATAATGGATGGATGAATGAATATGGGTGGGTGGGTGGATGGATGGAAGGAAGGAAGGAAGAATAGATGGACGGACAGACGCACGGATGGATGGCTGGGTGGATAATGGATGGATGAATGAGGATGGGTGGGTGGGTGGATGGATGGATAATGGTTGGGTGGATGGATGGATGGATGATTGAATATGGGTGGATGGATGGATGGAGGAATCGATGGATAATGGATAAGTGACTGCATGAAAGAATGAATGAATCACTCAGGGAATAAACTCATGTGATCCTTCAAAGAGAGCTGATCACTTTAAGAATGGGCCACTGCGATCATCAGTGCCCTGCCCCCAAAGAAACAGGTTCTCCTTAATGGTGCCCATCAAACAGTGGGATTTCCCTGGGGCACGGCGACCTTTCTGCTTCCTGTCTTTCCCACAGTTCCTGGGCCAGGGGCTTCCCGGAGAAGATGGTCCATCCATGG
Source organism: Scalopus aquaticus (assembly GCA_004024925.1). Taxonomy (NCBI): domain Eukaryota; kingdom Metazoa; phylum Chordata; class Mammalia; order Eulipotyphla; family Talpidae; genus Scalopus; species Scalopus aquaticus. The sequence goes on from PVIJ01003655.1 coordinate 3,252, forward strand.
GTTCATTGTTCTAAAAAATTTATTTTAGTATTATTAAAAAGATGGTGTTGTGACAGGGAGCAAAAAATGAAAAAAAGGGGGGCCTTCACCAGACACCCAATCCCCACTTTCCTGCCGGCAGATGGCCCCCGGATGGGGAGCACAGACAAATTTGTACGAAGCTGCAGCTTTTTGACCTACGTTCGCAATGGACAGTTTTTACTTAGCATTTTAATTGATGTTTCCTGTATTTCCACATACAAACTCTTCAAAATTATCACTTTAAAGATCATTTTAGTGGTTAATCGCTTCCTGCATGTTTCGCTCTTGTTTGATAGTTTTTTTCCCTAATGACAGTATGGGTTGTGTCTATTCACAATGACTCAGCCATATTTTTGCATATTTTCACAGCTGAGACTTTTTACACCTTTAAAACCTTTCAAACCTTTTTCTTGGGATGAATTCCAGTCAAGGGTTACAAGGACCTAGAACAAAAAAAAATTTGCAACTTTTTTCCCAGGCGTTATTCCATGGCTTTGCAAAAAGTTGGCACCAATTAGCATCCCCATCTGTGCCAGGTGAGATGAATTTCTCTGTGTATTTGTATTTAGGCACTTGCAGGGCTTTCAGGGTGCAAAATCAAAACAACATCTTTGCCCCAAAATCTTAAAATCGTTTTTCCTATTTCCAGTATGTTAGAAGTACACCAAATGAGTCCTGGAAGAATAGTTTGAATATACCACAGTGACTGTATTATCTAAGGAACCAGACACCTCAGAAATAAATTAATTTTACTCCAGATACAGATACCAGGATTGTGAGTGTGAATATGAAGGCTCCAGTCTTCATTCCTGAATGAATGGATGATATTCTGCAGAAACCTGCCTGGCTGGAAAGATTTAATGAAGGCAAAATAGCAAGAGTTTTCTTGGGACAAACATAAGGATGACAGCATGTCACTGATAACAGAGAAAAACTTAGGAACATGTCCCAGTTGCCAAACATCACATTTGTTTGTTGCATTTCTTGTTTTGTTTCCTAGGATAATTCAATGAGATATAAAACTCTTAACATGGTCCAGCCACGGGCTGGACACTCACTGAAGGCATACGACCTTGCTCCAGTTCCTCCTCATGTAAATGATCTCTCCATGTCTTTTATTCACCTAGATTGTACTCTTGGTGTTTTTCTTGTTTATTTTAAAGAGCTCTTTATATATTGTAGCTATCCTTTCTCTACTTCCGGTTTCCTGGCATTTTGCTTTGTTCACAATATTGAGACTATTGAAATGTTCGTGGTTTTTGATGTCTGTTCCTTCCCCAGAGCTGTCCTGAGTTGCACCAGAGTCCCTTCTCCCTCACTGTCCAAGAGCAAGTAGGCAGAAATGATAGTCTAGAGGTTTACCAGTGGGAGTGATTTTGTTGATTTTGTCTGAGGCTCAGTCAGCTTGGCCTGATGTCATGATTTTTTGGGAGCAAGGGGTGGGGAGGGGGGGTCTTGGCTCACTGAAGCATGTGTAATAATTCTTTTGAAATGAAAGGACTCAGAATCACTTCATTGTGGGGGGCTCTCGCCCCAACTAGGTCAGTTTTCTTGCTTTTGTGGGGGTGGTTGTTCTTGCTTTCTTTTTTCTTTTGCAACAAACTCATTTATTGATCAACTATCCCACAAGAGCCTGCATGCAGTGTGAGCCTCTGAGTTTGCAGATAGGATGATAAGCAAAGCAGACACATTCCTTCCCAGTGTATTGGGAGATACACACTGGCCAATGGCAGCTAGTCAGCAAGGCTTTATCAAGTACCTACTGTGTGCCAGGGGCTGGGGATGCCCCTGGGTGCAGATCTGGCCCTACCCTCACAGGCTCAGCATCACGAACCAAATAACCACACAAATACATGGACTGTGACGCTGACCGGGAGTGAGCTGCGGGGCTAAAACGCAGGGATATGACTGATTCTGAATAGGGGTCTGTGCAGAGGGAGGAATATTAACTAGGAAGGCTTCCCTGAGGAAGCCTTTGAGGTGAGGAGGGAAAAGACTTTGGGGCAAAGGGAATAGCAGAGCCCTTGGGGCAGGAAGGACGTTTTAAACCCCCACTTGGTGCTGCGCTCCTGGTCAAGCACTGGGCTCGGGTTTGAACATCAGGGCCCTCTGAAACTGCTGAGTCATTGTTTAGGGGCCCCTCTTCTGTCCAGCCCACCTGGGCAGCTGGCTCTTGTCCCAGGGCTGGGAAAGGTAAGGGGTGGGGGAGGGGAAGCAGACGCCTGGTTTTGGAGGACATGTGGCAGCGAGGAGGGAGCGGGGAGCCCCACTGTCCTGCTACTTTCTCTGACCTCAGCTGGGCTTGGCCTTCTGCCTTCCAGAGTTCACCGGGAGGTGAAGTCTCCTCTGAGCAAGGCCGGTCCCTTCTCCTCAGGGAGGCCTGGGAGGGTCCGGAAGGCCTCCCCCTGCCGGCTCTCTGGGCTCTTCTTTGCTCCCAGCTCTGGGGACCCGGAGGCAGGGGTGCCCGTGAGCGTCCCATCGGCGCAGGAGCGGGTAGGAAGACAGGCCAGCCTGCTCCAGCTTCCCCAGAACTGGAGGGGCCGAGTTCCCCTGAGAGACCCCCCTGATTCCCAAGAGCAGCAGGGACCAGCCCAGAGCTCAAATCGCCCTACCAGGGCCTACCCAGGAGGCCTTGGCTTTTTCCCAGTGCGAGTGCTTGGGGGCGGGGGCGGGGGGCTGCCGCTGGCTTCCCACCAGTCCCTACAGGGAAATTCCAGCCCATAACTCAGGGCCTCCGGAATGTCTGCATGGACTCTGGAGTCAGGCGCCTCGGGGCTGAATCCCTGACCTGTCTACTCTCGCAGGACACCGCGAAGATGGACTCCTCTGGGCCTCAGTTTCTCCACCTGTAAAGTGGGTTCGCCTGATGGAAGGCGCCTCGAGGCGGGAGTGGGGGCGGGGTGGGGGGGGCAGCTTTGCCCGGGGTTGCTCTCCGCCTGGGCGCGGAGGAGCTGGAAGTGCACCAGGCCGATGGCGCCTGGCCTGCTTGGGCCGGGCAGCCCAGCCACGGGCCCCGCCTGCAGCTCTCACTTTATCCTCCCGCGATCGCCCTGAAGTAGAATCAGCCTCTCACAGAGGAGCGCTCGGAGAGGTGGGCACAGCCCCTCGGGCTGCACAGCCGTCCAGAGACCCTTTTGCCCCCCTCGAGCTTTGCTTTAAGAGCCAGGTCTGGGCACTGCCGGGGGCAGCGCTGGCTGCTCGACCGGGCCTGCGCCCCCACCCGCTGCCTCGACCCCCTCGGCGAGCCCAGAGCGATGACGTTTTCTGCTCGGCTCTTCCTGCCCACCCCGGAGCGCGGCCGCCCCCGCCGCCCCCGCCGCCCCGCCGGCGTCTCCCCGCCGCCCGCCCGGCCGGGCCTGGCTTTTGAAACTTGGCGTTGGCGTTGGGGAGGGCGGCGAGGGAGCCGAGCCGCTCGTCATTCTTCCCGAGGAGCCCCGGGGAGCCGCGCGGCTTGGCGAGCGGCGGCCGGGCCGGGCTCCTTTGTTGCCCGCTGACAGGACGGGGCCGCCACCACACGCCCGGCTGCCAGCTCGCCGCGGTCACTCCATCCATCACCGGGCCGGGGGCTCCCGCCGGCGCGCGCCCGCGGTGTTGTTCCCGGCTGCCTGGAGCTGTGAGATAAACGGGGCATGAACTGGCCCCCTGGCAGGGGGTCAGCCCCTTCTGCCCTCATTAAAGTGCCAATCAAGAAGAGGAATGGAGCGGGGCGGGGGAGCCGGCCGCCGCGCCGCCTCGAGGGCGCTGATCCCGCTCCCATACCCGGCGCCCTCCGCGCTGGCCGCACTGCCCGCAACTCCCGGCCCGAGGTTGGGGAGCTGGAAATTCCAGGCCGCGGATGCCGCTCCCGTGGGCCGCCCCGGGTCACTGTCTGGCTCTCTGTTGCCTTGAAACAAACCACCCCAAAACTCAGTGCCTCGAAGCAACTGCTGTTTTATTAAGCTGAGGGTTGACTGGGCGTGGCTGGGGGAAGCTTCTGCTCGGGGACCCTGGGCTGGGGCGTTTCCAGAAGACTCCTAGCTACCTGGTGCCTTCCAGAGGCCACCCCCAGGGAGGGCCTCTGTTTCCTTCTCCAAGGAGTTTGGGGGTGGCGGAGGGTGGGGGTGTCTTGCCCTGTCCACGTGGTCTCTCCCACTGGGTAGCCAGGCTACTAAGAGTGACCCAAGATCCCCCAAAGTGCCAGACTGGAGGTGGTGGCCTTCTTAAGACATTAGCCTGGAGCTGGGACAGATTAATTTCTGTCCTAGTAAGGGAGTCAGGGGCCAGCCAGCGTCCCAGTGGCAAGTACTCCCAGGGGAGTGGAAAGCCCTTAGGGCCCTCTCTGGAGACTATCCACTGTGACTGAAGGGTGGTGTTTTGCTCAAGCAAGAGGCGGACATTCTTTTCTGCAAGTGGATCACACGCCTCTGGTGGGGGAAGTTGGATTCCTCCCTCCCACAAATATACTCTCCAGCGTCCACCTCTGCTCTAGAAGAATTCCTCCAAACCTGTAACAAGGCACTTGAAAAAATGATTACTAGCATGATTATATATTCAAATATTTTTAAAAGATTTATTTCTTTATGCATACAAGAGCTGGGGTGTAGGCCAGAGGTGCAGGGGCTGGTGGGTTCACTAGAGACAGAGTGGGGAACAGAACAGGCGGATCTACCAACATACACTGCTGAGGGGAGTAGCGGGGAGACAGGAGGGGTCTGCTGCGCCATGTGGGAAACTTCCTGGCTGGGGATGGAACTTGTGCTACAGTGACTGGTGATAGCTTGACAGCGCTGAGACTTTAACCCCTGTGCCACCAGGGAGGCCCCGATTATATATTCAAATATTAAAGAAGAATAATTCTTACATTGCTTGAGAACTCATAATATGCCAAGCATTGCCCTACACAATTACATCGTATTTAATTCTTCCAACCGCCTGATGGAGATGATACTGGTATGACCCACCTTTGATAGAATAGTTAAGTGGGCTAAATTGTAACAAAGACTCCCAAACATTTATTAATGCAAAAACAATAGACGTGTATTTCTCACCTCTTTTAGCAGGATGAGAATTCCAGGTTGGGAGACAGCCCTCATCCACTCAGTGTCTCCCCGACCCAGGCGCCGTCCGTCTTGTGGCTCTGATACAGTCACTCTGATTGTTGTGTGGAGACCACAGTGGGTGTGTGCGTATGTGGGGTGGGGGGTGGATTTGATGGACAGTCTCCATTGACCTTCTAAATTCACGCTTCCCTTCTCCACCCTGCTCTCTGTCCTGGACTCCATGGACTATGTCTATGGACTCCCAACCCTGTAGCTTCCCATTAGGTCCAGTCAGTGGGAGAGAGTGGAAGGAAATCAGCGGTTCTCTTGTCTCACTCTCTGCTAGGATGTAGGTGAACAGTAGCTGGCTTGTTCTACCAAGGCTATGGCTCTCCTCGGGTGGCCCTTTCTTGTAACTCTTAGCTGTCCTTGGGGGTGGTAACAGGATGCTTCCCCATCTCTGGTTGCACCCCTGACCTCCCCACAACTTATAATCTGCCCCTTTGATAACCTCTCTGCAATCGCACCCTCTGATTGTGCCATCTAGATCCTTTGTACCCTGGCTGATATAGAGGGCAAAGGTGGAAGCCAGGAAGCTGTGTAGGAGGTTATTGCAATAAATCCAGGAGAGAGAGGATGGTGGGTAGGTTTCTAAAGTTGAGTCAACAAGATTTTCTGGTGCATTGGATATGGAGTTTGAGTAAAAGGAAAAAATGGAAATAATTGGAAGGGTGAAGTCATTTATTAAAAGGGGAAAGAGTGGGGGACAGGCATACACATGAAGTAAACAATTAAGAGTTCTGTTTTGGACATGTTAAGTTTGAGACGCTTTTTGGACTTCCCAATAGAGAGATTGAAGAGGCTGTTGGAGCTCCAAGTAAGGATTTCAGGGCAAAGATCCAGGCTGGATGTAAATTTGAAGAGTATAACTGTGTAAATGGTATTTAAAGCAATGAGCTAACCAAAGAAAGCATAGATGGAGAAAGGGAGAGTTCTGCTAGAGTGCTCTGAAGCTTTCCAACATTTGGAGGCCAAAAGGTCAAGAAGGAACCATTTGAGGCAACCAAGAAACAATGGTTTCCTATATGCCAAATGGGAAAAAGTGTTTTGAGAAGAAGGCAGCGGTAAGATGCTGATTATTTAAGTTAGATGAGACCCTACAGTGAATAGTAGAGTTGGCCAAATGAAGGTCATTGATGACCTTGGAAAAAGATGGAGTCTTGAGGATAAAAAACTTAATTGGAGAGGACTCAGAGAATAGGAGAAATCCTGGCTGTCTTCATGCCAAAGTAGCTGGTATTGGACTTATCTGCCTGTCATAACTAACTAGAAAGCAGGACAAAATATATGAGACAACTGTTGGGCATTGAACCACAGGCAGCTCAAGGCTACAGTCATTAAAAGAACACACACACAGGCTGAGCTTCACATTCATTTTGACTTTTTCCATGGGGTAATTTTAAAACTGTCACACAGGGAAGAAGAAATCAAGCAGAGAGCTACAGTCTTACTGGGTAGAGAAAAGAGTTTATAGTTTAGGGCAGCTAAGACAGCTAGGATTTATGGGATAGATTACCCAAGAAGTAGAAACTATAGAGAATACTCCAGCAGGCATGGAGCCCCCCAAATTTACATAAGGATTTCCTTCAGGTTCACAAATGACTCCTAAGGTACAGATGTACAAAACAAGATTCCACAGGACTTCACAGAAAACAATAAAATTGGGCAAATATATTAAATACACACTCACATATGGATAAAATATATGCCTGAGTACTGAGGGCTGAACAGATAACTGGAGATCTCAGTGCTAGTTGTGATATTGAAGTTCTGAGTCATCCAGGGAGGAGAGACTTCAGCAAATACCTTGGGAATTTAGCTGAAAATTCAGAAAGGCTATTATTTAAAAGTTAGGACTATAATCTAGAACAAAGGACTTCACCATTGGATTGTGAGTAAAATTGAAATGGACTCACCTTAAAGTCTAAAATCAATTCTCAACAAGATCACAATAATCTTGAAGTTATTTAACTGCTTACCAAAAAACAACTCTTCAGGGGATGATATTATAATCCAGTCTCCACAATGTAGCAGTCAAAATGTCTAGCACATAACTAAAAAAGAAATCACTAGACTGCTTCTATATAATGACAAAAGAAATAGAACCCACAGTCAAGAGGAAAAAGTCAACAGCAGCAAGATGCTGGAATTGGCAAAGACTAACATATATAAATGTATTAAAAGATTTAATGGAAAAGGTGGACAAAACAGTTGTGCACATTCAGCATAGAAATGAAATGGCTTCAACTGGAAATTTATGAGCCAAAAAACAGAGTATTGGAAATGAATTCTTTTGAAGTACTTACTAGCATATTGGACATGGCAGAAGAAATCTGTGAACTCAGGCTAAGCCAACAGAAATTATCCAAACTGAAACACAGAGAGAGAGAGAGAAAAAAGAGCAATGTAATAAGACAGAACAAGGCATCCAAGAACATGGGACAATATTAAATAGACTTGTATTTAGTGTTCTGGAGTGAAAGAGGAGAAAATGGGGCAAAAAAAATTACTTGAAGAGAATGATCAAACATTCTCCAAAATAAATAACAGATACCAACATGCAGATTCAAGAAACTCAGCACATTCCAAGGAAAATAATACAGAAATAGCATACCTAGACCATCATAGTTAAACTACTGAAATCCAGAAATAAAGAGAACATTCTTAAGATGTTTGTCCCCAGGTAGTTCAAGTTGGTTTCAGGAAGCTACACAAGAGACCAGAACAAGGATATTGCTTTTATTATATATTATATATATATCATAACTCACAGGTATAAATTTATATGCTATCATACATAATAAATATTATTTAAAACATGTGATGTGTAATATATAATGCATAATCTCTGCATAAATATATTTAAATATATTTTATATTTCAACATTTTTAGTCTTTTAAAATAACACCTTAAAGATGAAAAGATTCTTTAATCAGTTTACAAAAAAAGGAAATGGCCCTGACACTTAAGCCTAATTCTCGTAAAAGAAGTATGTGTTCAAACCACACAGAGATACTCATTACTCCCAAACTTGCAAACATTAAAATATTTGCCAACACACTGCATTGGTAACGGTCTGGGGAAATGCACCCTGTCCATCCATTTCTAAGCACACACCAACTCGGCAGAAGGGAATTTGGCAATGTCTATCCAAATGACAAATACTCGAAGGACCCAGCCATTTCTCCTCGGCGATTTTCACTCGCATGTCTAAGGAATCAGGTCTGCACGAGATGACTCACGGCGGCCTTGTTCGTCAGAGCCGGACTTCTGGAAACAAGCTAAGCAGCCGTGCAGGGAGCTGGTTAAGTGAATTAGGGTCTGTCTGTCACTGCAAATCATGCTGCTCTCCAAGAAAATTAGAGCACTTTTATGTGCTGATAGGGAATGATTTCCAAGACTTTATTAAGTGAAAAAAAGCCAGAAAGCAACCTGCTAAAATTTTTATAACAAAAATAAAAAGGAGGGAGGAGTGTCCATAGGCATATATGTAATTACCTGGCTAACTCGGCAGATATCAGTGTGTGTGTGTGTGTGTGTGTGTGTGTGTGTGTGTGTCCCTGGAAAAATACACAGGAAACCAAGGAGGGGAACTGGATAGGAGGAGTGGGAGGAAGGAAAAAGATAAAGAAACCATAAATAAAAACAGAAGTCAGGAGACAACGTTCAACAAACAATACTCAATATAGTCTGCTCTGCTTCCTGCTCTTTCTATAAATACATCTTATCTTCTAGATAAATGTGTTTCAGGAACCCCATCCAGAAAATCTCAAGAGCACATCAACCCAACCATCTGACCGTGACTGAGGCCAGGTAGACAAGAGATGACTTGCAGAAAAGTCAGTCCCATTTGCCAAGTACCTCTTTGTGCTTCACATGGAAAGCACCCCCGACCCCGGCAGGGGGAAGTTTGCAACCAATGATTCCCTACTGCATTTTCAGTCTGTTGACATATTTTAAATACTAGGAATGATTCAAGGAAAACACCACCAGTCACAGACGTCATCTCAGCCACGTATGAGGGCTGTGTTGATGAGATCACAAGATGAACAGGACAGAGCTGAGGGTACAAGGTGAGCTGCCCCCAAGGCCCCGGCTTTGGTGGACATAGTTGTTGTCATCTTCTAGAAGAATTTGGCTGAAGTTTGCCACCACTAACCTGTGCTGGGGCGCACCCAGCAGCAGGCCCGACCTGGCCCCAAGCCTCTGCCCGCCGCTCTCCTGCCTGCTGGGCGTGTGGGTGTCCACGTGCACCTCCCGGCCTCCACCCGGGCCTTTAAACACCCCATGCAGCTGGCCAGGGGCCTTGGCTTTGTCTGCGGACTTGCCCAATCCGACGCTGGTGTTGAGAAACAGATGGCCCTCTCGCCTCTTCTGACCCTGAGAAGCGCCACGGGATGTTCCCAAATGTCACGGCCAGACTTGAGTTAACCCTGGGAGGGAAATGACAGGGCCACGTCACCCCTCTGCAAACACTGGTCACTGTGGACAGGGCTGGACTGGGGAGAAGGTGGGTGGGGATGGGGTCCCCTCCGCTGGGTGTCTGCTGCCTCCCTGGCAACGGGAGCCACGGGCCTTGCCTCGTCCCTACGGAACTCTCCCTTCTCTTCTCGACTGTTCCTCACCCTCCTGTCATGCAGATGTGGGGCCTCATGGAACCCCAAAGAGAGCTCCTGAGCCCCACGGCGGCGGCTCTCCAACAGCATCTGCCCTTCTCCCGACAAGAGACTCCCCCCCACCCCCAAGGGACAAGGCCTGAATACCAGGCCGGGAATCTTTACAGTGGTCTTCATGGGCGTGGGTGCGCTGGGGTCCCCTCCACCAGCCTCCACAACCAGCCCGCTCCGTCTTGAGGAGCATCCTGGGCTGTCCCAGCACGTTTCTCTCAGGTTGGACGGGGGCAGGACACATGCTGGCCAAGAAGGACCGCGCAGGCCAGGCCACCAGCAGGCCCTTCACCCTGAGGCCCAGGACCGACGGACGCCACTTGTCCCGGGGCACCCCTCTGTGTTTCTGGGTGCTGGGCTTCCCGTGTCTGCCCCTGAAGTGTGTGGTGTCTGAGTTGAGACTGTCAGAGGGGCTTGTGCAAAAGAAACAAAGCAGCTCATTCGTACTTGCTTATGCAGATTACGCAGTAAATGGTAATATTTTGGACAGGCTGAGTTCAGCATATTACAGTGAATTTCTCATTTCTTTTTTCCTTGGAGAAAAAAGAACTTTGCAACGTGTGGAAATTTTGAAATACTGTGTGTGACATGCATTATCATTCTAGGGAACGGAGCTGGTGTGCTTGGTGATACTAAGAACCAAATTTCTCAGAATCTCTTCTTGAATGGTTCCAGGGTAGAAGTGCCAAAAGAGCTTGAGATTTGCCTTTGCGGTCAAATGGGTTGGCCCACGGTCGATGGGTTGGGCGGAGAGAGACAGACATCAAAGGGATGACTGGTTCCAGCCTGTCCTTGCTCTTGTCCCGAAGCTGCCCCCACTCCTGACGGCGGCCTTACTGACCAGCACAGACCCCGCTGTAGACCATGGGGCAGACTCCTGGAGGCAGCCCCAGCCTCAGAGGCGTCTCCCGTGGTCAGAGGCGTCTCCCGTGGTCCACTCCGCCCCCCACAGGAGGTTAATGGCTCTGTTCTCATCTTCCAGCTCCCTTCCCCACATTCACCTCCACAGACTCTGTAGGTCTAGCTCCTATAATATGACCTTTATTGCCTCATAGCTGTGGTGGTTCTGCTTTCTGATTGAGGCTTATCCCTCCCAGGTCACTGACGCCTCCGAGTCTAGTTTTATTGGGACACAAACAAAAAGCAAATCACAGAACATAAAACCTACTGGCTAATGATGCAGATACACCAAACACAGAGCCCTCTTTGCTGCCAGCCTCTCTGGGCCTCCACATTTCCACTCTCTGTTTCCACCCAGCTCTGATTACTCCCCCCCTGCCAGCAGCCTTTTGCCCTGGCTGCTTCTTTTCTGTCTACACCCCCTGCTGTTTTTTAAACACCTACAAGGTGAGGGCTCACCCTCACTCTTTCCCTCCCACAGTTAAATTTTAAAGTCACCTTTGGGCCCGATTTCAACACCCACAGTTCCAGAGTGGCGGGGGAGGTTTCCTGGAGGCCGAGTTCCAGAGTCCAGGTTTTCTTGCCAGCCTTGCTCAACCAGAGCTGGGGCAGAAAGGAAGCCTCTGGGCGCCCCCTCGCCCAGCCCCAGGCCCGTCCCTGTGGTCCTGCCGCTGCTGACCTCCCCGAGGGGGCTCCCCAGGCCCCACTCCGGCCAGGGCTCGAGTGGTCCCACCCCCTGCACTGTCACCTGCTCCCTGCTTTGTTTAACTGTCCTGTCCCAAGATGGGCTCCCGGGCCTCCCTCTGCGGCTCACTGGACTCAACTCAGCCCCCACCCTCTCCCGGCTCCCCGACTTCAAGCGGCACAGTCAGGTCCCTTTCTGTGGCCAGCGGCTGACAAGTGCCCTTTGGGCAGGTTAGCAGAGCCAGGGCCTTGGGGGGCCCAGGGCCGGCCTCGCGCACCCCCAGGCGGCGCTCTGCTTTGCTTCACTCGGGGTGGCCTCCTGGCAGCTCCAAGCTCAGGGCCGCGTCCTGGATTCAAGTCCACGGGGCGGAAGGCACCTCTCGGGCCAGCCTGCCTCGGGGCTGGATTCTCTTCTGATCGGCCCGTGTCCCTGCTGGAAGCAGCCGCTGTCGTTGCCCGCTGCGGTCTGTCCACACGCAGGTCCCCGGGAGGCCGGCGGGTCGGGCCCGCAGGCCGGGTAACCCCGTCTCTCCTCAGCAGGTGCGAGAGCCCCTCGAGCGCCGGGGCAGAGAGCGGGTGAGCGGGGGCTCCCCAACTTGGGGTCTATTTTCGGTCCCCCAGTGCCGTCAGCCCGTCGGAAGCCGAGGCTTTCCTGGGGTGTCCTGTTTTCTCCCCATCACTTTAGTCCAGTCCCTTCTCGTCTCCTCTTGCCTGGACTGCCGCGAGGGTCCTCGCAGGAGTGTCCCCCTCTGGCCGCTCTCTCCAGCGCGCCCCGCATGCCCGGCCGCTTCAGAGCCCGTGTGGCCCTGCGTGGTCAGACTCGCCCGGGGTCCGCGTCGGCGCTCGGCTAGTCGCCCCTGCACCGGCGCGCCCTCGGCGTCGCCACCCGCCGCTGAGGCGTCTCCCGCTCGGGGCCGCCATGATTGCTCACGGGCGGGCGCTGGGCAGGCATGTCCTCGGGAGCAGATGCCCGGGCGAGGGGCCGGCGGTCGTCTGGTGAGTGGATGTTTACCTCTGAGAAACCGCCGAGCTGTTTTCCCAACGAGCTGTGGTAGCTTATCCCTCCCGCCAGCCGCGCTGAGGATTCGCGCTCCCCACATGCCCGACGCCCTGTTGCTCTCGCGTGGGGACCCTCAGCTGTGTGTGGCCTCGGGCTCTGCTTTCCGCTTGCGTCTCCCTGGGAGTAGCATTCCGCGAGTCACGTGCTTTTTTTTTAAGATTTATTTTTATTTATCTGTCTATGCAAGAATTGGGGTGTAGGCCAGCAGTAGGGGGTGAGAGGATTCACTGGAGACAGAGTGGGGAGCAGAACAGGCGGAGTGACTGAAGTGCACTGCTGAGGGGAGCAGCGGGGAGACAGGAGAGGTCCCCTGCGCCATGTGGGAAGCTCCCTGGCCGGGGCTCGAACTCGTGCTGCAGTGGCTGAGAGAGCTTCATGGCGCTGGGACTGTAAGCCCTGCACCTCCAGGGAGGCCCCTGTTTCACGAGCTTGTCAGCCCTTTCTAGGTGCTTTTAGTGTCTGTTCAAATGTGCTTTTTAATCGGGCTCACTGAGTTGATTTGCTGGAAATCTCAGAAAATTTGCATCTCTGCCCATGAGGGCTGCTGGTCTTTTGTTTTCTTGTAGATAAAGCTCTGTCTGGGTTTGGTATCAGACACGATACTGATCTTATAAACTGATGTGGAAAGTGCTTTATTTTCTGAACAGATTTGAAGAGGGTCAATATTAATTTTTTCTTGTATGTTGGATAGGCGTCACAAGTGATGTCATCTGGGCCTGGACTTTTCTTTGTGGGAGGTTTTCAATGGCAAATTTAGTGTCTTCAGTAGATATACATTCAGATTTTCTATTTTTTGCTGCCAGTTTTGATAATCTGTGCCTTTCAATAAGTGTGTCCATGCCATTTGAGTTGCCAGTAGGCAAGAGGTGTGTGTGTGGTGGGGGGCGGTGAGAGGATTCCCCAGAGACAGAGTGGGGAGCAGAACAGGCAGATCGACCGAAGTACACTGCTGAGGGGAGCAGCGGGGAGACAGGAGAGGTCTGCGGAGCTATGTGGGAAGCTCCCTGGCCGGGGATCAAACTCATGCTGCTCCTGGCAATAGCTTCATAGTCCCGAGACTTGACTTATTGCACCACCAGGGAGACCCAGGAGTTGCCAGTTTTAAAGACCAAAGATCATTGCTAATACCCCCTTGCTAGCCTGGCCATGTCCATAGGCTCTGTATGGAGGTCCCTCTTTTCTTTGCAGTGTGGGATATTTGGGGGTACTGGGGAAAGGGGTGGGTGGGAAGAGAACCAAACCCCGATCCTCCACAGCAGGAAGGCAGTGGATGACCTCGCTGAAGGACAGCAACCAATTGATGGCAGAAACACAGTATTTGGGGAAATGGAGGTAAATACAGGAAAAAATTGGGAAAGCACCGAAAGCAGCGGCCTCTGGGGCTAGGACAGCGAGAGGTGGCACAAGGGGGCAGAGGAGGGAAAACAGCTCAATCCAAACAAGTACAAAATACAAGTCCAAGGTCCTTTCATTCTAAATCTGACTCCTCTCTCTGCCTTTCCCTCCCTGCGCCTGGACGTGCCCCTGATTCCAGCCTTCCGGGGACTCCCCTCGCTGCAGTGACGGGCCTGGCTCTGCCTGGCCTCCCTGCTGTCCGACTGCTTCCTGGCCATCGCCCCCCAGGGGCCGCACTGTGGGCGGGGGCTGTACCAGGCCCAGGAGTCATTTTTAACGCTCCGGGCTCCATATGACAAAGTTCACTTTAGCAATAATCACGAAGGGAACAAATAGTAGTAATGAGAAATATAGACTGTAAAAATGTTGTATTAAACTTATAAAATACATAATTATGCCAGTAAAATTTAAACATGCATTACCATACAGAAAAAGGCTGTAACTACTTAATTTTTATATTTCTTTGATATTTTTATTTTTATATTTGTGTAGCCATTTGAATTTTGATTTTGGGGGGTATAGATAGCCCCATGTCACGAATGTTTATTTACATAATTTGTCCAGTAACTCACGAATTTTTTTTTTTAAGATTTATTTTTATTATTGCATACAAGAGCTGGAGTGTAAGCCAGAGGTGTTGGGGGTGAGAGGGTTCCCCAGAGACAGAGTGGGGAGCAGAACAGGCGGATCCACTGAAGTACACTGCTGAGGGGAGCAGCGGAGAGACAGGAGAGGTCTGCTGTGCTATGTGGGAAGCTCCCTGGCCGGGGATCGAACTCAGACCACAGTGGCTGCCGATAGCTTCATAGTGCTGAGACTTAACCCCTTGCCCTAGCAATGGGTTACGAGGGAGGTCCTCGTAAGTTGAGTTTTAATAAAATCTAATCATCCACAAGAGCGGCAGTAACCTCAAGGACACTGGTAGGTTCTAGAAAACTGCAAAATACAAAGGTCAAGGCCTAGTTCAGGCAAAACTACATACAATGAGCCAGTCTGACCTCAGGCTTGTTGATATCAGCAAGAGTTAAGTTCCTGCTGCAGCTTTCTGGATACGAAGCATCACCCAGCTTCTAAAGCAAGACCCAGACACTTCTAATATGCAACAATCCACATTCATTCATTCACTCCCCAACCCGCTCCTTGCAGTCCAGGGTCTTGAGTCGCCACGGTCCAGTCAGCAGGTGGGCACGACCCTGAACAGGACGCCCCATCACCGGGCACACCCCTCCCCTCAGTCCTGGGACCACTGAGGCATGCCCGCCCCCTCACATACACACTTCAGGAATCGGGGGGAGCCTGAAGGCCCCAGAGAAAAACCAGTGGACGTGGGAGAAAGTACCCACAGACAGCGGCCCCGCCGGGAACAGATGATTCGCCCGTGAAGGTGACGGCACCACGACAAGGCGAGAGCCGGCACCACGACAAGGCGAGAGCCGGCACCCCTAGGGCCCCGCGCGGCCTCAGCACCGAGTCCGACACACTGCGACGTGACGGCGACTCCTCTGCGTTCCATGGACGGACTAGAACTTCGCTGACCAAACAGAAGCTTCGCCCTTCGTCGCTTCCCTGTCTGGAACTTTAGGCACGAATGAAGACGGCAGGTGACTGTCGAAGTCGCCCTAGACCTACTGGCATTTCCAAACACGATGGCCGGTGACTTCAAACATACTATTTAAGTGGGGGGAGACAGAGCCACGCAGGGGGTGCACTTGGGCAAGAGGGGTCACCGGAACCTCCCCTCGGAATGAAGCTGGGTCAGCAGCTTCTGTGCTGGGGGCTCCCCGTGAAACTGGGGGTCTCAGAGTTGATTTCCACGTGGAGACCACGGTTTGGTCAAGGGTGAGCCGACCGTGCACATCTGAAGCGCACATCTCTGGCACCCAAACGACAGAACTGAACCCCACTAAGGCTCCGCAGGGGAGGAGCCTCTTATCGCTGATTCTGTCTGGAATTGCCCAGTGCATGGTTATAATAAAAAGCAGACCGGCGCGGAGTCCGACTTGCACTGTTTCTCAGCTGTTTATGGGCGTCCAGGCAACGCTCCTGTGGACCGTCCCGGGCCCACGTGGCCGCTGGCACAGGGCGGAAGGGCTCGTTACCGCCGGCCGCTCGCCTGCTCCCACCGTCTCCTCTAAACCTCTTAGGGGCATCATCCGACTCGGCGCTGGGGCTGGTGCGCACTTGGCCACGCCCCTTGACCCAGCTGACCCGGCCTCTTTCTGGAAACATTCTCTTCTGCTTTTCCACCCACGTCTCCGGTTAGTCTTTCTCAATCCCCTTTGCTGGCTCAGACTCCTACACGTCCCCATAAAGCCGGGGGCTCCCAGGGCTGGTCAGCCCCCCTCCTCACGGCCTACGCTCACTGTAATATGACTGACTCCCTGACCCGCCATCCCTCGAAGGCAAGTCTCTCGCTCTGGGGTTCTCAACCGCCTTCTCAGCCCCTCTGCTTCTCCCCAGGTCGCTGAGCGCTTGGACCAAACACGCTCCCAGCCGCAGAGGCCTGTGTGACCACTCAGTGTTCAACCCACACTTACTGGCCCAGAGGGGGGCCCGCCGCGGCACCTTCCCAGGGCCGGCCCTCAATGCCTGTCACCTGGGTGCAGAAGCTGGAAACCGGCACGAGCCTGGATTGAGCTTTTTCCTGAATCTTCGCTGTTAAGTCAAGCCCCACTGCCTCGTCTATTCTTGCTCAAAAACAACCGCCCGGTTGCGGGTACCCCCCCATCTCCCGTGCCCCCTCTGAGTCCACGTGTCACTGTTTCTTACCTGGACTTCCGAACGGCTTTCTGCTCCTAACTCTCTAGCTGTGTCCGCCATGCGGCCGGAGGGGTGCTGTGGAGAGGCCGGGCTGTCAAAAACCGCTCCCCGTGGCTCCCAAGCCCAGAGAGACTGTGCCACCCCCTCTCCGGCTCATCTCGCTGCAGTCCAGCCAGTCCCGAGCCCCTGTCCCTGCTCCTCAGTGTGCTGAGGGCCTCCCTGTGCCGGCTCCCCAAGTCCTCCTCAGCCCCCAGACTCAGGCACCCACTGTCCCGGGGGCAGTGTTCCCTGCCCCCCGCAGTGAGGGTTCATCCTGCTCACTGAATGTCCCCAGCACGGAGCCTGGCGCCCAGGGACATGCCAGAGCCAGACTGGCCGCTCCCTTCTCATCTAGGGGTACCTGGGGGCGCCGCCATCAAGCAGCGTGGAGCGCTTGGGCACACCTCCTGGAAGGCTCCTTGCACCCCTGAACTTTAGTGCCCAGGAAAGCCCCGAAGGCGGCCCAGGAGTCATAGCTCAGTGCCCCTCCCCCGTGCCAGCTCTGTACTCAGGCTGGTCCACGCCACTCACTTCCTCCAGGCAAGATGCGCCAGGACTTTTTTGTGCTTTTGAGTCAGAACAGAATAAGCGTGAGGTGGGAAGTTTTATGACCCCCTGGGGACCATTTAGCCTGGGCGTGCTGCTTGGGTAAGGGCTGTGGGAGAACACGGCCTGGCTTGTCTTAGAGCGGAGGGAGGGCGCTCCGTGGGGCCTCTGTCCCTGGCCACGTTCCTGGAGCCCCCGCACCCACCCTTCTGACACCCGAACTGGGTACCTGCAGGCAGCTTAGTTGTGGCTACTGTGTTTTCTTCCTTCTCGTTTTGCTTCTGTGGAGCCCGCAACGCCTTGGCAGAGGAGCGCGGGGTTAAAATGAGAAGTTGCTCCTCGACCACTTGAAGATACAGGTCGGCGTTCCCAAAACAGCACCGTAGGCCTTGATCATGGGCCTGCAATGGGTGGGCCATCTCCCTGCCCACCGGGCCTCAAGGAGTATGACTTCGTTTTCACATGTTATGGGACATTTGTAAAAACCGATCAAGTATTTTTTTTAATTGACCGAGGATTTGGACAAAAGGAAAGAAATCCGCAAGAATTTTTTTTTTTTAAATATAGAAATCTTTAGGTTACACTTATCATCATAATCCAATAAATTTCAAAGTAACCAAAAATTTAATTTAATTAAACAGAAATTTGGAAATGCCAAATATATTCTTGTGGCTCTTAGCGCAAAGAAGAAATGGACACTAAAATGAAAACCTACATAGAAAACAAATGAAAGAACACGTGATACCAGCACCTCTGAGATAAAGCTATAGTCAGAAGAATTTTATCACCTTCGCAAGTGACATTTATTCATAACGACTTACCTTAGGGAGTGAGAAAAGAACAGTAAAAAAAGACAAAACAACCCAGGAAGGGTAATAAAAGATTAAAGATGAAATCAGTAGCCTTAAAAAGCAAAGTGGCAAAAAGAAGCAAATCACAGGAGAACAACAACCTCCACAAAAACTTAGTCACAAAAAAAAAAAAAGACTAAAAATAGGCAAGAGTAGGAATGAGAAAGGGGAGAAAACCAGATTGAAACCATTTTAAGAGAATGGCTACAACTGTGTGGCAATGAATTAAAAAAAAAAAAAACACGAGAGAACTGGATGATTTTTAAAAGTCCAGTGTGCTACTAAAATTGACCTATGAAGAAATGGAAAACTTGAATCTCCCATTAGAGGGCACAGAGGGGTGACGATGGAGGGGAAGGTTGAACGAGGTCCTAGAAGCTGAGTTAGCAGCCGGCTCTCAACTACTTCAAAACAAGAACAGGAAATTCGAATGTGATTTCTGGACTGCAGTCCTGGGTGGAAAACGGTGGAAAAGGGTGGAAGGCTCCCTGGTCCATCTGATGAGGGCAACATCATTTTAATTACAGAATCTGATGAAGAGACTATGAAAAAAAGAAAATCATGAACCCCTCCCACTTTCAAGATGAGAAGACCCAAAACATTAGCAAATAGACCCAGGAGATGTAGCAAAAGAATAACAAATTAACACATTATGACCAGTGGGGCCTGTTATAGGAGCTGAGGATGGTGGGTATGGGGAAATCTACCAACAGAATATGTACCCTAAATGTGACATAATAGGGCCTCCCTGGGGGCCTAGAGGTTAAGTCTCACCTATGAGACCCTCACTGCTGTTCCCTGAGTTCGATCTCCGGCAGAGGGCTGACCCACATGGCGCAGCAGACCTCTCCTGCCTCGCACGCTGCTCCCCTCAGCTGTGTATTTCAGTAGATCTGCCTGTTCTGCTCCCCACTATCACCTGCCCCCCCACCTCTGGCCTACACCCCAGTTCTTCCATGCATTAATAAATCTTCTTTAAAAATAAATATTACATTGTAGAATATATACCAGAGCAAGCCATATGGCTGTTTAAGGTGCTGAGGGGCATTCACTATGAGTCAGCAGCCAGTCCTAACTTAAACTTCTACAAACCCCAGATTCACTGCAAGGGAAAGGCGGATACAGTAAGGATGAGACTCCACTGGGGACCACCGGACCAGGGAGCACTTCCAGGGCCACAGGGCGCAGCTGTGGCCGTTCCCACCAGCCTTTCTGGCCTTGGCACAGTGGGGCCCGGCAGGGAAATGGCGCTGGCCGCAGCAGTCCTAGGCGGCAGGATGCAGTGCGTGCCCGCTGGTCAGGGAGAGCTGAGTCCATTCCAGAACCTTGACATCACCCTGACGGTGCGTCTGGTGCCGTGGAAGGGAGTCAGGTCCCCCCGCCTGGGCGGTGAGAACGAGAAGCTGCCCAAGGCCTGCGGTTCCAACTTTAGAAAAGCCAGTGACACCCTCTCTGTGTGTGTGTAGCGCGTCTGGGGACAACTTCAAGGTGGAGGGAGAGGTCACAGGTGGTGGCCATTTGGAGGCGGGGTAGCGCGGCGGCGTTGCGGGGGTGGAGTGAAAAAGGGGAAGACGGACAGAGCGAATATGGGTGAGTTGTTATTCTTTTCACAATTTTTGAAACTCACCTTAAAGGTTTCCACAGGGTGAGTCTGCAGGTTCCTTTCTTCTTTCTCGAATTATCTCCCGCTCAGAGAAATGCGCCTTGGTCGGCGGCGGCTCCCCAGGCCCGGCCCAGTACCGAGCTGGGGCCAGGAGAGTCGCGGCATTTCGCTGCCGGGTTTCCCAGGCCTGGGCGCGGGGCAGCTTGTCGTCAGACTGTGCCCCATGCCTGGGAACCCCGCAAGTATCCTGGGCCTACTGTCCTTTGGGGGCTCGGCCACCCACCCACCGCCTCCCCCACCCGGAAGGGGGTGTCCTTTCCGGCAGTGAGCCCCTTGCTTCTCTAAGCCGCGGGGTCTGTGTGCCATTCGGTTCCGACGAGCCCTTTCTGCGTTAAGCCGGGTGATGTGGGTAAGCCGAGTGGCACGTTTCTTGATTAAATTCAATTCTTGGCCTATTCCGCACCAACGGGGCACGCAGGGTGGCAGGGTGGCAGGAGGGCAGGAGGCAAATACCGTCCCTGCGCATCTCCTGGCCTCCCCTCCCTGCTGCCCGGCGGACTGTCCGGCCTCTTCTGCTTTATCCTCAGCCACCGCTTCCCAGAGCAGCGCCCGCTGCCAGGCCCCGGCACCTCTGCCCCGTGCCCACGCGCTGATCTCCCGGGGGGACAGTGAGTCTCCCGAGTGCCCGGTGCCCCCCCATCCCAGCCGGACCCCTCCCCCCACCACGGCCCCTCACGCCGGAGCTGCCAACCTCGTGTCCACCCCGCGGCTCCCGCTTTCTGCTGAATGGACTCGGGCGTGGCTGCCACCTTTACGCCTCGGAGCTGCGTCAGAAATGGCCTGGCGCCCTGCCCGTGCGTTAGCCCGCTGGTCTGGGGCTCAGCTACCCGGCTTATCGCCTGCACTTGAGAGGGGGCCTCTCCCCCTTTCTGGGACCCCCAGCTCCTGCTCCTCACTCTTGTCTCCGGAGGGTCCTGCTCACGCATTGCTCTTCCTCTCCTCCTGCCTGAACCCTAAACTTTGAGGAACCAGGGCTCAGATCTTCTGGGGCCTCCTCTCTGCTACTGAACCCCTCTGTGGTTCCTCCAGGCTCTGCTTGTCCCCGGTGGGCTGGTGACCCCGCGCCGCGCCTCTCCAGGGCGTGTGAGCCCCAAACCCGCCCTCCCTGCAGTCTCTCCTTCTCGCTAAGTGACACCCCCACCCCGCCAGGGCCTGTACGGGCGCCCCGAGGGGCGACGCGCGGCGGCTCCAAGTGCCACGGGGACCTGCCCGTGGCAAGCGAGGGGAAAGGCTGCGGCTGTGGAGGGTGCAGCCGGTGAGGTGTTAGTCTTGGGTGATGGTTCTCGAATCTACGGACAACCCAGAAACCAGGAGAGAGCAGCACGTCTGGAGTCAACAAGGCGTTTTATTCCACAGGAGGAAAAATAACGACTCTGACGTGAGAAACAGACCAAGTCTCGACAGGTCGGGGATTGCGTTTCCAGTGAGCCGCGGGTTTACTTTCAGGATTGTATCGAGCAGCGACTGTCGTGTTTTGAGGCACAGATGACGCTTAGAAACAAAGTGGACTGGAGCCGCTGAGCCGCGGCGAGCCCCGAAGAGCAGGACAGGGCCGCGGGGCTCCTGGGCTGGCCTTGCGGGCGCGAACCCTCTCGGGCTGGCCTTGCGGGCGCGAACCCTCTCCGGCTAGGGGGTGGCGCGGGGGCCAACCGTGTGGGGGCAGGGCGTCAGGTGACCTGTGATTTCTCCCTATCCAGTTTCTCCTTATTCGCTTTATTTTACTTTCCTCAGAGAGGAAGGACTGTGTGCTTGAGGCAGCATCAAAACTGGGGGAATTATCATTACAAAGTCTCAGGCATCCTTGGCTAAACGCCAGCTGAAAAGAAATGGGGCATTCAGGCTGCTGGGGGCAGGGCCCTGCCTGCGCCCCAGCTTTGGATGTGTGTCCTGGCAAATCAGGAAGCTGTGGGCAAAGCCCTGGAGGCCTCTTGCCGGGCCGGACCAGCTGCCAGGGCGCAGGCGGGCTGGGGCGCGCGCTTGGCCCCGGCCCCATCCCCCGGTTGCCGATTCCGCTTCGGCTCCCGCCCCTTCTGAGGGGCAAAGGTCAGCGCTGTGTGGCATAGCATGGAGGGGCAGAGGAGGCGCCCAGGGCTGGGGGTGGGGTTGTCCTCCAGGCCAGCCTGCAGCAGGCAGAGCTCAGCCCGTCAGCTTCAGACTGGGATCCCCGATCCAATACAGAACTTCAAGGGCCTCATTCCGGAAGGTGCCAGACAACGGCCCCCTCTGAGAGCCTCGTCTTTAAGGGCTCAAGCTCCCAGGCAGTGGGTTACTGGGGGCAAAAACCACAAGTCAGACTGGGGGCGCAGGTGTGGAGGGGTGAGGATTGCACAGGGGCCTGCAGGAGGAGGCACAGGGCCGCCCGCCGCCCGGGGCCGAGCGAGGGACAGGCAGGGCCGCCACCCAGCAAGACCCTCCCCCCACCCGAAAAGCCACAGTGCAGTTCGGCGGGGCCGGTGGGGACTGGCAATGCAGTCCTGGGGGGCAGACGATCCCGGAAGACTTGCGCAAATGGACGCTCCTCAGCCCTGGTGCTGAAGCCCCTTCCCGCCTCTGGGCCTGCACAGGGGCCGTGTGGGAGGGAGGGAGACAGACAGACGGACAGACAGACAGCTTCACTGGTGTCCTGGAAGGTTTGGGGCGTGAGTTGTAGACACCAAAACCTCGCACAGTCCCTGACCCACAGACTCACTGTGGGCGTCAGCTGCACGTGACAAGGCCGTAGAAACTCATTGGCTTTATGAAAATAAAACACTTGAAGCCACGAGGCAGTCACTCAGTCCGGAGTGAGGTCCTCCCGCCTTTCCCCAATTTTTTTCTTCCTTAGGGGAAAGGGACACCCTAAATGAGACCTGCGGAGGGCAGAGCCCCCGTGCCACGCCCTCTGCCCCTGGCTGGAACCTAAAGCCAACGACAAGAGCTGTTTTGGCCAAATCTTGGTGCCATGAAAAATTTAGAAAAGAGTTTTTGTACTCAGATTTCATTGCTTTTTCTGGGGCTGTCCCTGCTCCCTTCATCATCACCGTGGCCCTGGGCTGGGAGACGGGCCGGCCCATGTCTTTAGGGGCAGAGGCCAAGGACCTTCTCCTTTGCTGCGGTCCAGGAATGAGAACACTGTTCTGGTAGATTTCTGATAAATCTGTGAAATTTTGATTTGTTAGAACAAACGGTTCTATGGGACTTTTTCCTTCTAAATCAACAACCCCTCCCAGCCTTCCAGACGGATGTTCTGACAACAACCCAGAAAGATACATATGTGACGGGTGTGTGTGTGTGTCTGTGTGTGTGTGAAACTGAGCACACTTTTACCTCAGAGTTTGGCAAGACGAGGCAGGGGAAAGCCACGTAAGTAAAAAATCGTTTGTAATAATCTAAGAACTAGCTTTAAAAAAGGGCTGGGAAATCACTCTGAGGTGGGCTTCTGGCGGCTCCCGCGTCTCGGGCCAGCTCTGGCTGGCTGGGCTCCCGCCGGCGAACCCTCCAGGAGCTGAGGGTGAGCTCGGCCACGCAGCCCCGCCCGCTGCTGCGAACACTCGTTTCCAAAACTAAGACACAACATTCTCCGATTTTTAAGAATGCCTTTTATAATGAGTACCCTGAATTAGACGTGTAGAATTAGTGCAATAGAAGATCCAATATAATTTATATTACTTTACAGTTAACAAACCTTTACACACAGCACAGGCCCTGTTCAGAAACACTCCTATATATTTACAAACACACAGTTGTACATATATACATGTTAACAAAATACAGGGCAATCTAAAAATTAGATTTCTCTCATTACAATTTCCATTTTTTATGTTTTTCAACCAATGCCTTTTAAAAATTACATCCCCATAATCTAAAGTAACCCCCCGCCCCACAAACTAATATGGTTTCCACTGGGACACCCCATCTGCACTTTCCCTTGTTTCTTGATATCGTCTCCCAACCCCCACTCTGGTTCTGCTCGCACTTACTGTCCTCCTGGCCAAGCATGGGCCCTCCTGACCGCGAGGGTCTCTGGGGCAGCGATCTCCAGCAGCCGGGGGCTTTCAGGAGTCCAGCTCCAACTGCTCTTGATTTTCACTGAGTCTTAACATAAGTTGCTGTTCATAATAAAGGCTCTTTGCATAGTTTATTTCTTGGGACAGCTTGACAGCGAGGACCTCCGACTTCACGTGAACCTGAGGAGCAGAGAGGCTAAGGAACCGGCCTTCGACATGGGGACCCAAGCAGAAGCAAAGGACAAGGTCGACTAAGAAGCCCCAGGAAGCAGCTGCAGATCAGAATTGCAGGGACACCGTCAAGAATGCAGATTCCCAGGGCCCTAGTCAAGGGGACTCAAGGTCTGGGCGGGGTCCTGGGAGCGTATTTCTGACACATTCCGGGTGAGCCCGAGGCTCCCACAAGCGCCTGCACGGGGCTCTCTGGCAGAGCCGCTTCAGCCCGAGGGTGCGAGGATCTGCCGAGCCGGACCAACAGCCAGAGCAAGGGCCGAGAGCCCAAAGAACGTGCACGCCTCAGCAACCGGGGCAGCAGAGGCAGAGACGGGCGGGCAGCGACACCCCAGCACCACACACGGGCGCCCCCAGCATGCAGGATGAAGCAGCCGAGTACAAGTCAGTAACAGCCCCGACACCTGCACTGGGTGCCCCGGGAAAGTGGGGGTGGGGGGGGGCTCACCATGGGCTTCTGGTGGGACGGCCCGGGGATGGACACGCCGCTGCTGGTGTTCCCCGCCTTCTTGGTCACCTGCACGTACACCTTCCCGTGGTCTCTGGAGACGAGGCAGTGGTAGAGGTCGTCATATTTGACTTCGAGGAAAATGGCCTCTCGGTCAACGTAGTCTCCACTTTTCAGGAAGTAAACGGCTTTGGAGGAGATGAGTACGCAGTAGCTGTCGGTGTTCTCCACGGCGATGAAGCTGGAGGGAAGCGGGGCCTGAGCACGCGCCGGGCTCCTCCTGCGCTCGGGCTGCGGCCGGCCCGGCGCTTCCACCCACGTCGCCCGGCGGGCGGCTCGAGCCCCCGCAGCCTGTCCCCTCACCAGCAAGTCGGGATCAACCCAGCGAGCTCAGGACACACCAACAGCACCAGCGGAAACAACCTCCTGCCCCAAACTGTATCGCGTGGGGGTGTTGCTCTCAGTGAGTTTCGGGGTAGTGGGAGGCTTACAGAGAGCAAGGTGGGGCTTTGGCGGAAAAACGGGAAGGTATTAATGCTCTTAAATGTGAACGAGTGGAGCTGGGACCATTCACGGCGCGTGTGTACACACAGGTGTGTGCACATACGTGTGCGAGCACGCCTGTGTGTGAACACCAAGCAGCAGCCGTTGCGGGCAGGGGCTGAGCAGGGTCTGAGGCGAGGAGAGGCAGACACAGGCGGAGCCACGTCGTTCCTTCGGTCACAGCCCTAACCACAGGTCACCCAGAGTCCGCGGCCCCTGCAGGGGCAAGAACTGAAACCACCAATGTGGTTCCAGAAGGCTCTGCAGAGTCAGAAATCACCTGCTCAGGTGAGGCTCGCACCCGGTTTCCTGACTTTCCGTCATTACTTCTGAGCTTTAAGGCCAATCAGAAAAAAATCTCCTTCCACGGAGCTCCCAGACTGAAAGTGGAAATCCACCGTGTCGACCCCCCGGCTCCGCTCCTGAATGGGCAGCAGTGACCCCTGGAACGGCCACCACATCTCTCCCAGGCCTGGCTGCCTCCCCGTGTCTTGTGACAGCCTCCACAATGGCGGCCACTTGAGGGACAGCGAGAGAGAGGGCGTGACGACAAGAATACTAAGAGCTGACAGGCTGGCTTGTCAGGCCCCGGCCCTGGGACTTGGCGTCCTGAGGGGAGTTTCCAGGCCGCGGTCTCTGGGGCCAGGCTCGCCCGGAGCTGTTCCGGGACCGGGTTCCAGGATGGCGTTGTTGCCATCAGCTCACGAAACACTGACGGGCAGGGGAGGCCTGCTGTCGGGGACAGGCGCACTTGCTCTCAGTGCCCAGCAAGTGTCGGGCACTCGCTCACCCCCTTTAGAACACACCCCTCTCCTCAGCCGACCGCCCCTCCTGTATGAGGGCGCTCAGAAATACCCTAACCCCAGCCCCACTTTTCAGTACTCAGCTGCACCTTCAAAAGCACCGCCGCACACTGAGGGGTGTAAGTGTGGGGGTCCACGCCCCACCCCCCAGGGCCCCTGTGAGCACCCACTACTGCCTCACAACTCCCTAAGGACTCAGTATCTGCCCGGTTCCAGTTGCCATTTTAATTACAGCCTCGCACGACAAAAGTTGGCGTTTATTGTTCTATTCTAACTGGTTGGCGAGGCCAAGAATGTGGACGTGTAAAGTCTCCATGCCAAGATTAGAAATACCCGGCAGCTTTGGTGCTGGGGCCGCTCGGCACAGAACCCGCCACCAGGCTGACTGTGCCGCGGGGGCCACATTATCATTGAGTCGCTGAATCAGTTGCAGGGAATCAAACAAGCTGGTCCAGGGCAAGAAACAGGAGCGAGGGGGAGGGCGGGCCGGGGCTCGTGCCCAGGGGCTGGCTGGGGAGCGAGCTCGGCAGCCGACACAGGCTCCGGCCCGCGGCACAGGTGTCTGCGTGGCTGTGACAGGCCCTCCAGCGAGACCCCGAGGTTGGCCACCGCGCCAAGCAAGGACGGCGGAAGCAAGAACGTGCGCCCAAGTCCGCCCGGGCATTACAGACCACTTCCTTCCTAGAGGCCAGCCCAGAGGGGCCTCCGGCCCACCGGCCTGCCCCTAGCCCGCCCCCATGGCGCTCGCTCAGCTGGCACCGGCGCGCGGCCCCGAGGGAGGGCCAGGGCCTTTCCATCCGGGCAGCTGCTCTGACACCCAGGCCAGGGGCTGACATGACTAGTGCACTTCCCATACTGGAACACTTTTATAGGCTTTAAAATAGATCCCTTCCCAGATGCCACAGATGGCGCAAGCCTCCGCCAGCCGGAGGGGGAGGGGACGGGGCAGGCCGGCCACGCGGTCCTTCTCGTGCCGTTTCTTCAGCCGGTGACACGACCTGCCAGCTTCCTTCCCAGGGTTAGCAGGAGTCAAGAGACCTCGGCCACGCAGAGCTGCCAGGGGAGAGGGCGCCCCGCGAGTGAGCGGGGCCGCGCCTGCTCCCAAGCCACCCCAGACACTGGCAGTCTGCGGATGTTTAGATGGAATGTTCTCAAGTCTTTCAAATCAAAAGCAGAGCAGAGCTAAGAGGAAGGGAGCGAGTGAGGCCGCGCTGGAGTGCAGGGTCCCTGGCCGGGCCGGAGCAACGACCCCGAGACGAACTCTGCAGAGCCCGTCTCCGCTTTCCCGCCTCCCGACACGCCTGCGACCACTGACCGGGGCTTTGGGTTTCATTATTGTTGCCTTTTTCTCTTTTCTTCTTCTTCTTTTTAACAAAATCTAGAAACCACATCAAAGAATAATTAAGACTGAGCTCCAGACGAAAGACTCTCCTCTAGTGGAGCCCCCTAAACTTGTGACCCTGTGAGAGAGGAACCGGAGGGAGCTCGGGGTTCCGGAGAGGCTCCGGGTCCCAACCCTCTTGTTCTTGCTCAGCTCCCAGTGCCTCCTGCCCACCCGCGTGGTGCCCCCTCCCTCCCTGGCGGGCCACGGGCTCTGCCTTGGTTTGCTTCGCCAGGAGGCCAGGGTGCCCCCCAGTAGCCAGGCACAGGGGTGGGCCCAACACGGGCTGCTCTGGCCCCGAACAGGACGGCTGGACCCTCCCCCGCACTGAGGGAGCAGAGGAGAAAGCCAGCGCGGTGCCAGGTGGGTCCTGCACACCCCCTTCCGCTGCGACCCGTTATTAGCTCGGCGGGAGGGAGCGTGCAGAGACACGAGCGCCTGAATGAGCTTGTGTTTTATGGACACATTGCAGGTTGCCATAGATACTGCCAGTGATTCTCTGAAAACCGGCATTTTTACTTTTACTCTTAACTCTCCCTCAGGCAAGAAAGGGCACAGTCTGACCTTGGGAGCAGCATCAAGTTTCCCCTGAGAGGGGGCGGGTGCGGGTGTGGCGCACGGTGCTCTTGGGGGGCCGACCCAGCAGGTTCAGCGCCTCGGAAGCAGAGTCAGGCGCCACCAACAACAGCCGTAAACCACGGGGCACCGTGGGTCTTCGCAGCAACACCCACGGCATCACCCAGAGGCCTGGGCCCCCGGCCCCGCCCGCCCCGGCTGAGCGCCCCGGCCCCGCCTGCGGTGCGGGACCTGAGGGCCGACGTGGGCGACAAGCACGACCCAGAGTCTACAGCTGCCTCCTTCTGCTGAGCACAGACGCCGGGTTACCCCACATCTGTGCGGAGGGCCCCCTTGCAAGCAGGTTGAGGAGTTTCCCTCTAAGGGGCCACTAGGAAAATGAGAAGGGGACGGACTGCTCTTTGGGGAGAGAAGTCTCCCACGCAACTGCCCAACCACCCTCTGCAACGGCGCTTTCTTTTCTCCTCCCGTCTCTTTTTGGCGTTGGTAACTCTTTGTATGTTAGAGTCTACGCCGATTTTAATCGGAGAAGTTCTGAGCCGCTTTACTCCGGAGGTGCTCTCAAACAGGCTCTTCCCCAGGCCAACCCCTCCCCATCCAGCTGTCACCGCCAAATCTGTGTCTCTGTCCACGTGTCCCACAAGCCTCTCCGCTGGCACGACTGCACCGGGCTGCTCTCTCGCCCCAAGCCTCCCTGCAGCAGGGGCCGCACCGGAGACAGGCCGAGGCTCTCCCCCGCCCACACTCCCCATCCACCTAGGCCTGTGCCCAGCATTTCCTAAGTGCCTCTCAACCATGCCCCACTGCTCCCCACGCCCTCGTGGACTCAGCCTCACCCCCCGTACTGGCTCAGAACCAGGCCTGCAAGCTGGTCTCTGCCTCCAGTCCCTCTCTGTTGCCAAGGTAACCTATGTTTGAGCGGGGACCTCGTCAAAATCTCACCACTGCCTCAGGAGGGGTAAACACAAAGGGGCCCAGCATCTGGCCTGGCACCACCTCTGCCCCTGCACGCCTGCGCCGCCGCTCCCGGCTCGCGCGGCTGTTCCAGGACGGACACGGCGGCCCCCACGCCTCTGCCCAGCGTGCCTCTGCACACGCGCCTGCCCGCCTCCCTCGGCACAGGCGCCTCATGCTGCAGGCCAAGGCGACTGTCACAGCCCCAGTGTCCCAGGTACCAGCCAGTCACTTCTGCTCGCAGCCTCGCAACACGAGGGCCGCCCGTCTAAAAGCACCGCGTTCCAGGCAGGTGGGAGCACGGCTGCCTCCCCTTTGGGGCCGAACTTGCCCCTGAACTGGTCCTGGCCCCTAGCAAGGGCCAGAGACTCGTGTGTCAAGAATTTCTGGAAATCCACACGCATGGGGGACCTGGTGGCGCGCGCCAGTGTGCACACGCAGCTTTGGAACAGGACACACTTGGCCCAGTAGTAAGGGGGAAGAGTTCGCCCAGAACTCCCGATTTAACTTACTGGAGATTCAGCCAACCATTAACTTTGATCAGGGCAGCTGGAAAATCTGCTGAATGAGTTTTTATTTTGTGGCCTATCAAAGAATCTCAAATTCCACGTGTCACGGGCTATGTCCTGGTTTAGAAAAAGGAAACCAATGAATTTCATCCCTTTCCTCAAAAGGATTCGCCTTTTGTCGTCGTTTTGAGGCTGTATAGGTTGCTACAAGTTTATATCATAATTAAAAGCTAGCAGAATCAACGCTGTAACGAAGAGGGCTGGAAAGTCTTGACTTTCTTTAGCTCCCTGCATGAGTTCATGCCATTGGAAAAGGGAAAGGACTTCCTTGCTGGTGGGTTTAGAAGTTATTTTTATATTCTTTTTTACACTTTTTGGCATTGGAAAAAAATCTCAAGAAAGGCAAAAATAGAAAGGGGAGCAGACTCAGAAGGATGGACGTGGGCGCACAGCCCAAGGAGGATTCGGGGCCACCCGCCCAGCTGAGCTCAAGGACCCGGGACCCTGGAGGGCGCCTGAGGTGCCCACCAGCCTCCAGCGGCCTCAGGTCGGCCCCATCCTGCCTTCAGCCTGTGTCCTGCCCTTCCTGGCCGCTTCCCATCTGCTCCCCTGCACGAGTCCGTTGCTGCTGCTAAGTCATGTATTTTTCCTTCACCTGTAACTATCTCCTATTTCTCTACAGGGTAAGGACTCTTTGGGTTAGCTTAGAGTCACAATACTAAGGAATAATAATACTTTAAAATAGCAAATTATCCAGAAAGGTTCTCAATTTCTTGTGAGAATGGGGGCTCTTAGCGATTTTGGGATCATGGACCCCTCTGGTGGCCTGGGGAGGCCCCTGGGTCCTTTCTAAGAACAAAGCTTTTAAGAGTGTAAAGTGAAAAAAACAATTGTGATTACAAAGGAGATCAGCTACATTCAAATATACTTATCAAAATATTACTAAGGATTGTGATTCTTTGTTAAAGCATTCAGCACCTACACATCTCATGTTATTTTCTAAAACTGCATTTACAAACACGAGCCAGTTGAGAGAGAAGCCGGGGAGCAGCAGAGCAGAGGTGCTTGCGGGCGCGGCTCCAGAAAGGCTAAGAGCTGCCCCGATATTTGGGTGACTAGCGTGTGACTTTGTGATGAAGGATTAGATGTTAAAAATAGGTACTTTTCACTTTTCTGAATGAAAAGGAGGTTTCCGGCTATAGATTAGACACTAGCTATCAAGAAAAAAGGAATTTGATCAGGGCAGGTTTTATTTTAATGGCTTCTTGACCCAAGATTCTATTTAGAAACCGAAATTGAGAAAAATGAAAAGTGCCGGTAATTCCACGACATACCAGAGAAATATTTGATTCGCTTGAAACTGAAGCCCTTTCAGCTGGCCAGACCTTAAATCATATGTCAGTCACTATCTTTTTAATACTAATTAATTAAATAAAATGAAAAAAGTTCTATGAAACTTGATCTAGGAGAACAAAGTTGAAATAACCATGGCACTGGGACTTCGTGGGGATTTCACTCCATCAGGAAGTCATTACACAATATTTTCCAGAAGTGAAACAGTGAGTCTAACTGGAAAAAAATGTGGAAACATTTAGTTAGAACAGTAGAGCAAGGTATTAAAGACCCTTTTAAGGGGTTAACTCTGAAGGAAAATATGCAAATAATTAGGCCTTTAAACATGTCTTTAATTATGAGGCTGGGATAAAAGTCAGGGGATAATCTGGCACGCCTGTCCTTTTCCTGAAAACCCCTTCCCTGCACAGTGAGGCTTCCCGTGCTCACGTCACCGTGGAGACCCAGCCTGACAACAGGGATACTTCAGAGAAACACTGTCCGGGCTCCACTCACACACCCCGGAGGGCAGCGTCACGTGCCTCCTTCAACATTCGCTGGCGAGACTTAACCACAAACTTGGGCAGAGACACACGGTTTTCATTTTTGGAGTCAAAATTCATTCATGCCAGTATCTCTTTCTAGTGCACGTGAATTCCAAGAGTTTCGTGAAATGCATTTCCCTGGCCTCACTGGATGCGTTCTCAACGCTGGGGCCCGCGGGTCACACGGCCGTGTGCAACACGAGCTTCCTGTGTTTTTGGCACATTCATTCTAACAAAAATGAATTTTGCAAGGACCAGAGAGGGTTTGACTTGAATAAGGGTGAGTGGGGAAGGAAAGTAGAAGCACAACGTACAATTTATAATCTCAACCTCGTACCAAAAATGCCCTAGAAGATGGAGACCTGAAACAGGCAAATACAAATGCTACGTAAATCACAGTTACCCAACTATCGATTCTTCGACACACAGTTGAGAGCCTGCTGCGCACTGAGCTGCTGAGGACTCTTCAGTGACAGCAGGCGACGCTCTCCAGGGAAGCCTCTCCAGCCAGCGCCCCATCAGCCCCTCTCTAGCTTGCTTGATCGTAAAGGAGTTATAAAGAAGGTGTTGAGCTAGCATTTTGCTCCCGTCAGGCACTACTAACCGCGTTCTTTGGCTGGTGGTTGTAACGTGCACTCACATTACAGGGCACCTTATGCTGTAAGCGTCTTTGCGGAACAGCCTAAAATAGGGCCACCCTGAATACTGCCGTATCAACGAGAGAGAGTTTCACTAATGGAATATACAACAAGATCTCAGGTATATGAGGCTCTACATTCAAAGAGTAGCAAAACGATCTTCAGAAAATTACATTTCTAGAATCTTCAGCTACTCAGTCTTGGCTATTTGTTTATCTGCTTTGTTTTACTAGCATTAGGCAGCAAACATTAAAACACAAGAGCTTAGGAAAACTTTACAGGGGAAAAAAGCCTCCAAATTGAGACATTTTAACCATTATCTCCTCTCTTTGAACTAGAAGGAGACTTTCATTTCTAGAAGGAAACCATCACTGTGCCTTTACGGAACGCGATGTGAGAACCACTGCCCTGATAAAAGGCCGTCTAGACGTAGTTACACCTAGACCTCGACGACACTTGGACCAAGGAACCTCTGACCCGTTCCAAGGCCTAAAAGTCACGCAGATACCTGCTGGGGTCACAGAAACGCAAACTTCTCAGACAGAAAAGAGCACTTGGGACAACAGAGCTGGCTCCCCGCACCCCGACTTACAATTCGTCCTGGATGTTGTCCGTGAGTTTGAAGAGCTGCTCCTGCCCTTCGGCCTGGCTCTCCGAGTAGCGGGGGAGCAGCCCCTGGGGCCCCGAGCAGCACCGCGGCCTCCGCACCCTCTGCGCTTGCGTCCTGGCGGGCAAGTGGACAGAGAACAGAGAAGTTAGGGGCTTCCGGTCGAAATGGCTTCTCTCGCTACCCAATCGCGACACACCCTAGTGACAGGCGTCAAAGTCCAGCAGTGCCCGTGGACGGCGGTAAGACAGTGGGAAAGGTTCCGACTTGGGGCGCGAGGCGCGCTGTGACCACTTCCTGCCGATGCGGTCAGGACGCCTGTTACCTCAACCCTCAGGTCTAGCTTTCTCCATGAAACGGAGTGATGCTGCCTGCCTGCGGGGCCTGCTGAGAAGAGCAAATGAAACACCCCCGCCAAGTCTGTGCCTGACCAACGGGTGACCCCCCCAGGGGGTGTTCGCTCTTATCATGATCTCGACCCTCATGCAGTCACACCCCATTTTTCTAGGAATCTCTTCAGGAGAGGCACTTTGGGCTCACAATGGGTCAGAAGAAGAGTGGGTGACTCCGGACATTCATCAGCTTCCAGGCGTCCTCTGAGACGAGCTCAGGTGCCCGGCTGCAGGGTGAGGACGCCGTGGCCCCGCGGGAGAGCAGCTCCCTGGCGGGTCTCGGCCCGCGGCCCGGGGCCCCGTGGCAGCCGCGCTCACGCCACTCAGCTGTCAGTCGCCCAGAGGAATCTGCTTTGCTGTGGCTTTCAGGCTAGGCTGGTGTTGTCTTTTTCCACAAACCATGTGCAGGGTAATTGATAAGTACTTTTTGGTGTTTTCCTAGAAACAGGAGTCCATGTTTGTCTTGGAAAGGCTGTGCATATTTCAGATGACTGATAAGAGTGTGCTGGGTCTGTCCTCGGCCTTGTACTCGCTGTACTTTTCATTATTTGTTCCTGGATTCCATTGAAGCAAAACATCCCTCTCCAGACACGGCTACAAGAGAGGGATCGGCCGACAACCTTAATCAGCACTTCAGAACCACGCGCGAGCAGCGGCACCGCCTGCTACTGGCGAAGGTGGAACGTACCCTGGCAAACCAGCTGGCATTGCCGACAAGGCCCGCGAGGGTCTTGCTGCAGGCCGGGTGCTCTGGGGCACAGGCCAGCGCTTGGGTTTGTGGGCACTGTGGTCTGGCGTGCCATACCTGGGTGATGTCTGCATGTGCTGGAAGCCAGAAACCCAATGAGTTTTTTTTACAGTTGTGGAATAAGGATGTCCTAAGTGCTACTGACTCTGCTCTTCAAGGGTGACGCAGAGACAGTAAAGAAGTCCCTGCACTCAGGGAACAGGCGAAAAAATTGTATTTCTGTCATGCACCCCTATACGCCCAGGGCACACAATTTCAAGTTCTTCAACACCAGGCCTGCTGCTGGCTGGCTCGTTCCCCACCCTTGACTGAAAGCTGGCAGTGTGGGGGCCAGTGTAGGAGACGCTTGACAACTGCAGTCCGAAGGATGCCAGCAAAACGTTGCAAGCGAGGGGGGTGGGGATGGGGGCTACTTTTTCAGGTCGCAGAGCCCTCGTCTCCTCCTGGTGAGGCATCTAGGGTCATTCCCAACACTGCCCGGACAGGCCAGGCTAGCAGTTGGGACTATTCTGCCATCTTGGGCCCTCCTGGAGCAGGTGTGGGCCATCAGCCCGGGAGCCCAAAGGTCCCTCCCAGGGGACCTCTCCGGGAAGCTGCGTTCTGACTTCTCTTACGGCATCCCCACCTGTCAGGAGATCTCTGTTACCTGAGAGGCCTGCAGGTGCAACTTCCAAATACCTGATTCAACTACTTCTCCACTCAATCGTAGCCAACAAATGATCTCTGGATTCGCAATGAATAATTAGAATAGCCACACAACTTATTCTGTTTTCATGCCTGTTCAATCAGAATGACCCTTCCAAAAACACAAGTTAGAGCAAGTCAATCTTGTACTCAAAACACATTTGCTTCACATCTCGCCTTGATAAAATAGTGCTTTATGTTTGGCTCCCCATCTGGAATGTGAGCTCCGTAAGAAAAGGGATTTTGATTCATTCGCTGCTACCCCGGGATCCGGGACAGTGCCTGGCGCATGCAGAGAAGCAGCAAGGACGAGGTGAAGAGACGCATGACGTGGTGTAAGGGCCTCTCGACGGCCGAGCTACAGGGGCAGCGCGCCAGCTCTGGCGCAGCGCTTGCTGGGGCCAGCAGCCAGAGGGAAGGCGACTGAGAACCCTGACAGAAAGGTCAGGGTGTGTCTGTCTAGTCCAGGGTCAAAACAAAGAAAGGACAGGAAGGCAAAGTCATGTCCTTTCCTTAGAAGGAACGATCCTCTCATTGGTACCTAACCCGGGGAGGTGTGCTTTGAGGCAGGAGGGGATTTACTGAGAGTCCCCACGCCTCCCCAACAAGCTGCCGGCTCGCCCCCCTCCACGGGCCTCCCTGTGTGACCAGCCAAAGCCAAGCGAGCTGGACATAGCGTGCGGACGCCGGAGGTTCCCGGTGGCCTCAAGGTTTGTTTTTTTACATGACATAGAAGAAAAGAGAGTTCAGCTTTGCCATAAAAGGAAACAGTTATCCCTCAGAGTCTTAGAAACGGAGGGACGACTTCAAGAAGGGGTGATTTAGACAGTTAAGCAGAAAGGTGAGTCAGAGGAATCCTTTCCGTAACTTCCTATGAGCTTGTCATTGCTGGTGGCCCGAGAACTATTCTTCCTTCTCTGAAACTCAACGAAAATTTTTAACTTTTGAGGTCCAAGTTGGGAGGTGGGGTGGGGGCACGGTGCTTAAAGTCACCGTGTAAGGAAAAATTTAGCCCCAAACTGAATCCAAGAAGGATAAACGAAACCTAACAAGCTAGGGTTTTGAAACCTTATAAGTCAGCAAAAAATTCCAAGTGAAACTCTTCCAGACAGGCCGATGTGTGACAAACTGTTCTCTGCATATACTGACGACGGCTCTCGCCACCCAAAGAGCCCTCAGAAACCAGCAAGATGTAACGGCGCCCTGAGCTTGTTCCCTCTGACCCGGGGTGCTGCGAGTCCAGGGTTGCTCCTGAGTCGTCTTCACGTGTGTGCCGTTCTGTATGTGGGGGCGGCGGGGAGGGAGAGGGAGAGGGGCTCAATTCCTTTTTTTTTTTTTTTTTATAAACTAGATTTTAAGACTGGACTCAACTCATCGTTAACCTCGTTAACCTCAGTTCAAGGCCCACGATCACTGGCCTTTATTTGAAATGACAAAGTACGCGTCTGTGCACCCTCCACCCCCAGCACAAGACTCCAGCACTGACCACCGCAAGCTGACCGCAGCCGAAGGCATCTGCGCGGTGCTCGGCCAGGCCCACCCGCCTCCGTCAAGATGGCGCAGCGCGGGATCTCGCGCTCACCCTCTCGCTCGTCAGCCTCACGGCGGCTTCGTGCATTTCCAGGTATGCTCTGGGGGAGTCTCGCTACATATTCTTTGGTGCTAGGTTTCTGCAAAAAGACATCCCGCCTTTCCACGCTGGGGATTCACCGCTTCCTCCTGGAAGTCACACGGTAAGGTCCAGACAGCCCCTGCCTGCGGCGGTCACTGGCTGGGCCCCGGCTCGTTCCTGCCGCGCCGTCTGCAGGAGCAGCCCTCTCCGTCTCCCCGCGGGCGGCACGCAGGCCAGCTCCAGACAGCGCAGCTCCCGGCACTCCCGCCCGCTCTCCTGGCCCACCGCACGGGCGCGGCTCTGGGGCACCATCCAGGAGGGATTTATCTGCTGCTCACAGGGCGTGAATGCTCAGCAGACATGATAATTCCAATTGTTTCCAAAGCGGCTTAGTCAATGTACACGCCCACCACCAACGTACGTAGGCATCTGTATCCTCCCCTGCACGCAGGTCGTCCAGGACGACGCTGGCCCAGGACAGCACTGGCCACGTGTGGTTACCGGGCACTTGGGATGTAGCCAGTGCGACAAAGAAACTGAATTTTTAAAAATCTAGACCAAAATATTGCATATTAGACAGCGCCTACCTGGGCTCTTCAACGCTTGCATGGGTTATAAAATGGCGTCGTCTTCTCGTTCTCAACCTAAAGGGCTGTGTCCACTAAACAGAGGGGAGCAGCTGGTGGAGCCTGCCCCGAGGCCTGTAGGAGGAAGACCAGCCTCCAAGTGACTGCCAGCGCCGAGGGGCCGTTCTCAGCCCGGCCCCGGGGCGGCTCTGCTCCTTTCTCAGCCTCACCCCACGGGACTGCAGCCCTGGGGCTGATGGCTCCTTCAGCAGGAGGTGGCAGAACGCCCCACTCACCTCTCATTAGCCCACAGCGTCTCTTACTAACACTTGACATAAAAGGTAGTTTACAGCATGAGCCTGTTTATCGCTTAAGCAGCGGCTCTGCCCCCACAAGCCTTTGTTTAGCCAAAGGTCTGTGGTGGGTTTAATTGCTGCCAGCTGGGGGCTCGTCGGCCATTTTAAGCCCTCAGCTGCTGCGGTTTATAAATTTCACAGTGTATAGAAAGAAGCAGGTCTTCCAGTCAACCAGCTAATCCAAAATGTCAGCACCAAACGCACTTGAGCTTTGAACTCCATGAAAATGTCGGGGAGTCGGCTGCGCAGCACGACGCTGCCTCCCCGGGGAGGGGGCTGCTGATACAGTGGCCGATCGCTGCGGATGCCCGGCCGGCGAGAGGTCCATCGGGCAGCCCGCCTCGGGCCACCGCCCTGACACACTCGGGCCCCAAAGCCACAAGGACAGATGAAAAGGGAAATCTACTAACCACTCCCTGGGGCTGACTCTGCCCTCAGCCTGAGGCCCACCAAGACCAGCCACCACTTGTGCTGCGCTCCTTGGTGAGGAGCCGCGTCCCGGGGCTGCTAGCTGAAGACAGACGCCGCACACACAGGCACCCGTCACACGGCAGAGCAGTCAGTCAGCTGAGAAGTGCGCCGGGGCCAATGTCTGTCAACCAAGGGAGGTTCGGGAACCATCGGGAGATGAGAAGCAAGTGCACGTGACGAGTGTGTGGCCGCCGGGCGGCAGCCCAGACTGGGCGCTGGCTGCGGGTGCTGTACCCAGGACTTTTGTTTTAATTAAATACCTTACTGATATACACGGCGTTTAACTGAGCACAACAATTGGGCTGAAAACACAAAGTCAACCCAGATTCCCTTTCAAACGCCGACTTAATGGATGGCCGCCGTGAGGTGCCAGGATTCTCTAAAGGAAATTCAACAGCATGTCCTGCTCTGGGGTGCACGAGCTGGTCAGAACCCCCGATAGGACCTCAGTGGGTGTCTGGAAGTCCCAGGGATTTCACCTCTCTCCTCCCTCCCTCGTCCACTGCCAAGGACTGAGCGGTAGAGCATTTCTTCTCCACAGATTTTACTCCTTTCAGTGCAAACTAACTAGAGCAGCCCCTCATTTTAC
The DNA here is from genome assembly GCA_004024925.1 of Scalopus aquaticus. Lineage (NCBI taxonomy): Eukaryota > Metazoa > Chordata > Mammalia > Eulipotyphla > Talpidae > Scalopus > Scalopus aquaticus. The sequence goes on from PVIJ01003655.1 coordinate 40,888, forward strand.
ACAAATTCGTCCCCAGAGTTCCATGACAAATAAAAAAATACACTTTGGAGAACCTAATCAGAGTATTCAATCACGGCTTAGTAACGACGGCTGAGTCCTGGCTGTGTTATTTCTTAAACCAAAGAAATTGTACCAGGTACCTGCTGTGGCAATTTGGACTTTGAACGCGTGGAGAGACCGGCTGGGCAGAAGGAGGCCTGTGCCAGCAGAGGCTGCTCCTCTGAAAGGGTGGGACCCCAAAGGGAGGACGCCCCAACAGGAGCCAGTGGCGGCCTCGAGCCCCCTCCCACCCCTAACCCCTCTAGTGCACTTCCCCGCGTGAGCAAGTGCACAGGTCAGTGACAGCCCCTTAGGAAGGGATGACGAGCTTCTGGGGAGCTTATTCGAGGCTGCTGAGGAGACCAGCAGAGACAGGCAACTGCACGAGGCCAGAGGGGAGGCACCGGGGCCGGAGGGCGGGCTCTGCAGCCAGGCTGGCTGGGTCTGAATCCCAGTGCAGCCATTTGCTGCAGACTGTGGCCCAGGCCAAGGTGTGGAAGCTGCGGGAGCCTTGGTTTCCTTCCTTAGAAAACAGGGTAACAGCCGGCGGCTGTGAGAAGTCAACACACGCACTGACTGACAGCGCCTGGCGCACGACGGGCGCTCTGGGCAGACACGCCACACGCGGTTGACGCTGACGACGAGGAGTCAGCAGCTTAGAGGTCCTGGGTGCACCTGACCCAGCTCAGCTGGGGGAACCCAAGATGAGCTGGGGGCCAACCACCAACTTTCCTTACTTAGTTTTCTTACTAGGGAAAATGCTTCAATCAGAAATATCCCCCTTCCCTCGGCTTTCTCATTAACATCCCACTTACCTCTCCCTAGAGTTCTGAAGTCACATGTGGAACAACACATAAAATCCCTCACTGTATTGTTGCAACTGAAAATGTGGGAAAGAAGTTGATTCATGAAATGGTTAGAAATTACATTAGTCGAGCTGTTAAGTTTTTAGTAATTTGACATCCTGCAGCAGAGACGTTTCCTAGGCTGGACTTTCTCCCATCTGTGGGATTCACACCTGACTTGTTTATAGGGGTCAAGGCTTCGTATAACCTAACACATGTTTTGGGGACCCCATGACATTGCAACTGTGACAGCTGGTAGGACTTATGCCAACAGTTATGCATACCGGGATTTAAACTCGAAGAGAAAAACTACTTCAGAGTTTCCCTCTGTCAACTAACGGCCTTGGGGGTGAGATTACCTGGTCACGCCGAGGGGGGGTGGTGGATTCAAGGCCAACTCACTTCATAAAGAAGCCTAGGCCAGTGGGTCACAGCCTGAAGCCCTGGGACTCCCGCAGGAGCCTGCCTAAATTTGGCGTGCACTCTGGGATTGCTCTGCTTTCTAAAAACATTGTGGACAATTTATAAAGTGGCTTATAACTTTCAGCAATATTACAAAACAAGGCATTTTACAAAAGCAAGCTTTATATGTGTCCAAAGCACAACATTCTGAATCTGGGGGTGTGGTGCTCACAGGAAGTTCTCAGGCCTGGTCAAGCTCCCCGACAATTTCTAGTGCCAATCCCGAGATAGGTCACATGGGACAAAATACACAATTTCTGATAAAATTGATTTTGTGGCTATTAAGTACAAATACTACTGATAACAAGCTGATTAAAAAAAATAAACCTGATACCTCCAGGTTGATTCTGGTGTAAGCTAAGCTGAACACCCCCCGTCAGAGCGGAGCTGCCTGCCTGGCGCCGTGTGGCCGCCGCCCCCACCCTGGCTTCCTCTCACACACCAAGGTGCCTTCTCCAATGACCTAAGCCGAGCAGGACTGGGGGTGCTGCAGCCCGCTGAGGGAGCTGCTGGATGATGTGTCTGCTTCTTCAAGACCACCTTTTCATCGGGCAAGACGTTTTATACACCCTTTTACTATCAGTGGGGTGGAAAAGGGAAGAGGGAATAGCAGATGCTTCAAAATGGACAGGGATGCTGAAAATGAACAGGTGCCCGAGGGTGGCGGTCGCCACACACAGGGCTAAGCGGCAGCTGTTCCAGGCCCTGGACTACACTCTGGGCGGTGGAGGGAGGCAGTGGGGCCCTGGGAGGGCCACAGAGGCCGCAGCAGGACGTTCTCTTTGCCGGAGAGGGGGTTTGTGTTCAGAACCAGGCGTGGGAAGTGTTGACCAGAAGCGGCAGAGCCCACGTCCTTGTCCTTCCCGTGCGTCGTTGGACCGCACTGCCCCGGCCAGTGGCCGGCACGATGTATACAGCAGCAGGCGGCAGAGTGCGGCCTGCAGGGGAGCTCTTCCCCTGAGACCGAGCCAGAAAAAGGCGGCCTTGGGAAGGGCCCAGGATCCCCTGGAGCATGGGAATGCTGAGCATTCCATCGTGAAGGACACTAGAAAGTTACTGGCCTGGGTCCTGTTCTCCCAGGGGGCAACTGGAGAGCTGCCCGCTGGCCTCAGGGGAGTGTGGCCATCCCTACTTTTCCAGGAAGGGAAAGCGCAGTGGTGCCCGGAACTCTGGAAAGGGCGCAGGGGTCTGGCTCCCTGCAGAGTCCATTCCCACTTGACACGCAGAGCTCGCCCAGCTCAGGACTTCTGACCCAGGCGGTCAGTTTCTGCACCCGCTCAAATGCCAACGAGAAGTCCCTTGCAAAGATCTTGACTGTGTGGCTGTCACTAGCTGGCTCCAGTGTTAGGTCCCTTTGACCTAGAAATGCGAAGGCATCAACCCAGGACCTACCTACCTGTTCCTCCCCCTCTGCCCTCGGGCCAGCTGCTGCCTTTCTACTGTCTGTCCTCAAACTGAATCCACAGAGGCGCTTTCTCAGAAGCCAAGGCCACCTCCAGCAAATCTGTCCCCCAGCAAACAAGAGATGGTGCCTTCTCTTTGACCTTGTGTCCAGCTGCCATTGCCCACATCATTCTCACACCCGCAAGAGCATCTTTTCCAGGCACAAGGAGCCAAACTCCCTTTGTTCTGGCTCTTGCCACAGGGCCGGGCACCTACACACCAGAGCTACATGGTAACAACCCACATGTGTCTGAAGGGGGCGGGGACCACGGGGTTCTTTCTCCATGGACCAGCAGGAAGCTGCGCACGAGCTGGCAGCTCAGTGATGCCCCTTGGGCCTTTAAAGGGGCACATTTCTGCCTCTCTGCCATGATGTTCAACCTGATGACAAAAGATCACCCTTTATTTGGTGATAAGAAGGTCAAGCTGCCTTCTAATTAGGCACCGCCAGTGTGAACATGAATGGGACTGACTGCCACCGCCCATCGACCCTTGGCAAACTGGTTTGTTTGGTCTGGACAGCAAACAACATTCCACACTACTGGATTTTTTTCTCCCAGATCCCCTGTGGCCTCATCACCCCCCAACCCTTTTTTAAAAATTACAATCTGTTCTGCTGTCTCAAGTTACGTTCTGTAAATAATAAGCAACACTGATGAAATGCAAAAAGCTGAAAATTTGTAAAGCGGAGAGAGTTCCAGAATGTCCACATCTGTGCCACATTAAACACGCACTCAACAGATCTGCTGATTCCTGTCTAATCAGTGACGTAGGCCACAGCCGGGCTGAGGGCCCCCACAGCCACAGGCAGGGAGGGGGGGCCCTGGCACCGGGTGGCGCAGATGCCAACCCAAGACAAGGACCTCTGGCTGGGGCCTCCTCCATTTTGGGACGTGTGCATCACAGACTGGGGAGGGAGTGCTGAGGGCCTGTGGTTGGCCCTTCCTAGCCCTCGATGTTGCTGAAGCTGGGCCCGTGGTGGTCAAACTAAATAACATGCTTTACTGACAAAATGTCTCATTTGGAGGCGTTGGCTCGCTATACATTGAAATGACTGCAAAATAAAAATATAACAGGAGGAAACCGATTCAAGTTCATCTGGTAAAATGTTTAGAGGCTACAAGAGCTGATGGTCGCTATGCCAGAAAAGCTGATCCCATCTTTCTTTCTGTCAAGCATCTCTTGCCTGTCTCTGCCTTTCTCTCACACACACAGACACACATGCATGTGTGTGCACAGACACAGGCAGGCATTTTCGCACTGGAGAAAAAGTGGCATGTTTTCAACGTGCGGCATCGAGCTGAGTGCCTGCACGATCAAAAGGCTCTGGGGTGGCAAGAACCAGGTTCAGACTCAACTAAGGGGCAGAAGAGACTGTGGGCCGCTGAGGATGCTCCGGGAGAAACTGAGAATGTTGCTGCCTCTCAAACACAGCTCTCGCCCGTCTGTATTTCCCCACTCACCTGAGGGGAGGAGACACCAGGAGAAGGCGGCGAGGCCACCCCAGGAGAAGCCGGCGAGGCCACCGAGGTCCGCCACCTGCCCCACAGCTGCCTTTACTGACTGCGCCGGGCCGCTGACTTGTACAACAGGCTCATGAGGGAGTGTTTTACTAGCATTGTGTTTCAAAGAGAAGGAACTGGGGCTGAGAGAGATTACGATTACGGTGTCTGTCCAAGGTCAAGGTCATTCCACTGGTAAGTGGCAAAGCCAAACTTGAGTCTTTCTGATTCTCCTGGACTCAGTAAACTTATGACCAGCAGGACTGTAGATGAAAATCTCTTTGAGACATGCCTGAGTCCATCACTGTGTTAAGCACCCAGGAGACCCTGCAAGGATACCGAAGAAGTCAATGTCATGTCAGGAAGCCTGCACTCCAACCAGGAAGATAAGAACTTCCCAAAGGGCCTGCAAGAGCAGGGAGAGCCCGCACTCACACGGCCAGGGGCAGGGCGCTCTTCCCGAAGGCAGAACAAGATTTTTATTAACACAAAGATGAACAGTAGAAATACTAATCTGCTAGGTTTTACGGTGGAAGTAGTGGTAAACAAACACTAGGGAGTAGGTGGAAACAAACAAGACTAACAGACCACACCACACAGCCCAAGAACATGACTGAAGACTCACTGTCAATGCTAAAGCAGCTGGTGAGCATTGCAAGCAGTGACAACTCTCCTTTAAAGTCAAGGTTAACTTGCATGGATGGGACCTGCCAGGTGAAAAATCTAAATTTCATTAATACATGGATGAAAGATAAGTACTAATATGGGTGAGAAGCTGACAACTGTAGGGAGGAGGAGAATCAACAAAAACACACACTGGAAAGGAAGACAAACCCTGACCTCAAGGGGCTTAAAAAGGACTGGGCTAAAAAAACAAAGGCAATTCACAAAAGAAGAAATCGAAATGGCCGGCTGAAAGAGGAAAAATATGCTTCAACACTCCTAGTTATCAGAGAAATGCAAATAGCAACACTGAAACATCACTTTCAGATGCAGAGACTGAAAAGCACGACGGCCTTGCTCTTAGTGGGGTACTTGCTTCGTGAAGCTCCTGACTGCATTTTGATTAAGGGGCAGCCAGGGCCGAGGGAGGGCTGGGGAAGGGGTCCTCTCAAACACTGTGGGTGGTGGTGTAAATGATCTCAGCTTCCTAGAAGGCAATGTGTGATGTGCTTCAAAGCAGAAAAAGCATATGCCCTTCAACTCAGCAATTCTAAATTTTAGAAATATGCCTTAAAGAGAGAATTACATACACATAAAAAGATACATTAAAGATGCCTATAGTAGCAAACATTGGAAACATCCATCCATGATAAAAGACTAAGTATTTTTGTATATGGGCAATTTAGTATTATCTAAATGATTTACTTTTGGGAATGTTGGATGTTCAAGAGCCAGTGAGTGAACAAAGGTCAAACTACCAACACCTGCGCTCCCGTTCATGTAAAACCACACATACACACATGTACTGTGTGTGTGCGTACACATGTGTAGAGCTACCTGGCAGGGTGACCACTATTAGCCTTTTGGTTATTACTGACAGCCAGTGAGCGTGAGTTCTTCTCATTCTTTAACGTCACTGGTATGCTAGTGGAATTAAAGGCCCTTGGGACAGTGTGTACACAATGTAAGTGTTCATATATTATTGTAATTCTGTGAACAGTTCACTTTTGTACAATTTTAAAACTCAAATGATAGCAGCATTTAAAAAAAATTATTCTGAGAGTAGCCGGGTACTAAAATGTCTCAAGAACACTTAAAAAGCAAATCGTGAATGAGAACAGACTTCGATCACACTCAGAGTAAACTCGGGGGTGCGGAGTGGGGGAGGAGGAGTCAGAGGCGTCTCCCAGAAGGGCTTTCTTCCAGATAAGAGGTGGGCCTAGTGGCGATTTCTCGGGAGGAAGGGCCGTGACCGACCAGTACTCTCCACACTGCTTCGCCCAGGCACGTCTGCACGGTCCTGGCTGGTGAGGGCCAGGGTTGCTGCTTTGCGAACCTGAGGGTCCTGCTCTGCGGGAGGCCTCCCTCCCAGCCCATCTGGCTTCCTTTGTGACCCTGAACAGCCGAGAGAGACACTCCTGCTCGCAGTGACCGGCCAGCTCCCGGCAGCACACTCTGACGGAGGAGTCAGGAGCGGGTGCTCGGGCCCACGCGGACGCAGCCACTCACAGCCCTCTCCCCGGAGAGTCCTGCAAGGCGAGACACGGATTGCCAAAGAGGTATCGGGGAGTGGGTAAAGGCAAAAGCGCTCCGCCTCCCGGCTGGCCCGAAATTCCCCTCCTGCTGACATCGGGGGAGAGAACATCTGGAACTGGTTTTGAGGCTCTCCAGCTGCAGAGCCACTAGAGCGAAGTTCGTGTTTCACCGGGAATTGCATTTCAGGGGCTTATAGACTGTCCTTTCTGATTCTCATCTGGGTGAAGTACAACCTAGGAGACAAGCTGGTTCAGAGACCAAATCAGCTTTGCTTTGAAAGTCTCCCCTCCCCCTCCCCCCCCCCCCCCACAAAGCAGAATTAATGATCCAGGTGGTAAGAAGTCAGAAAATGAAAGACAAGGACTTGGGGTCATCTCAGGTGCACTTCTAGGCCTTCATAAAAGTCCGCCGCACCCCTGGGTCAGAGCTGACACCAGGCCTCAGAGCACTTGTCCTGGCCGACAAGAACCGGCATGACCGAACCCATGTGAGCTGCCGGGCTACGACTTGCCTGTACAGGATCAGAAAGAAACGTGGACTGAAAATGTGTTAGAGCTTGAGGGAGGTCAGGTGGTGAGCCAAGATGCTAGACCCTTTCGGATGAGAGAGGGAACAGAGTAAAGTGCACCCAGATCTGGTGCCAGCCGGGGCTCAGGCCCCCGCCCCATGAGCCTTTTGCAGTTGGCGTCCCGGGCAGTGGGAGCCGGCGCACGAGCCGCCTGGCAGGTCAGCACGGCAGGTCAGCCGTCAGACCTTGCCTGGCTTCACTGCACCTGGGGAAAAGCAGGCGCATCCGGGTGCCTGCCCAGTGCAGAGGCGAGGCACCTCTCCCTAACGGGGAACACAAAACTCCAGCCTCTCTGGCAGCTGAGGGTTTGTTTCTCCTTCCAGACCTGGAGCCAGAGGCAGACAGGAAGGGCGGGCAGGAAGCTTTGCGCCGACCAAGTTTCTTGGGGCACCCTGACGCTGGCAGAGGGGGTGCCACGCAGCAGGTGAGAGGGCACTCTTCAGAGGCCGCTCCTCTTCCAAAAGCTCACGCAGACACGAACGGGATGCAGATTTTCTTCTGCTCGTTGCATAAAGCACTGGGTACTTCCTAGTGCTCTGTCTTAAGATTTTTGCAGATAAGAATTTCCATAAATCCCAGTCAGTGAATCATCTGGCTACCTCATGGCATCTTCGAGCTTTGTCAAACTGAACAGACAACCCAAGAGAGCAGAATTTCTTCACTCACTCGAGCCACTCACAACTCCCGTGGCACTTCTCTCTGCACATCCCGGAAGATGGGCACGGCATGGCTCCTTGATGCCAAATGAGCTCAAATACCTGACAAAGAACCCCCAGCCAGTGCCCCATGAAGACACTGGCGCCAAGGCTGGCTAAACTATGGGGTTGGCAGTGGTTTCATGGAGTCCAGGTTGCAAGTTAACGCCATCCAGGACTTGATACCCATCTACATCGAGGCCCTTGAAGCACCCTGCCCACAGAGGCGTAACGACCCAGAGTGCAATCACCACAGGCGTCGGTCAGCCCTTTGAACTCCCCTACCTGGAGGAGAAGCCCCTCTCGTTTCACCAAAACAAACAGAAGTCATCGCTGGCATCAAAAGGCAGCGACAGCAAGCCGAGCCCCGAGCACGTGACCATTCTCCTCCCCAGGCTTCCTGTGCCGGCTGGGCGGGCTCCGGGCGGCCAGCTGGTGAAGAGCGCCTGAAGGCCCGCCAGAGCAAAGCGAGTTGGAGTCACGATGTGTGACGGCTATTTTGTGAAACTGGTGTGTTCTGAACTTGCAAAGGAGCCATGTTCAGCATCTGGGGGAGACGGGTGCAGGAGAGCGGGCCATCGACACTGGAAGGTGGCATATTACTGCTCCCGGACACAGAGCTCAGGGAGCTGGTTCTCATGGCACAGGCCTGAAAGGCTGGGGTCTCCCTGCTCCCCTCAGGCCATCTCTGGGGTCAGCTGCAGGGGTGAGGGAATGTGCCAAGCTCCCTTCACACGGGGTCACAGGTTATAGCAACTATCCCCCCGCTGACTGCCTCAGACTCTCCCCAAATCTTCCTGGTCACAGGCAGAAATCCAGCTCCCGCCCGCCAGTTCAAAGACCCGAGGGGAGTGGCTCTGAGACCAGGTAAGCGGCCTCAGATTTCCATGATGCATCTTCCGACGGCAGAGACCGAGATGCGGCTCAGAGCAGCGCAGAAGTTGGGGCGTGTGCTCTGCACTCAGACTGCCGGGGAGGAACGTCTGTGCCCTCTCTCACTGCTCCGAGATCCCAGACGAGTTGTGTGCCTCAACTTTCCCTTCGAAAGTGGGGGAGACTGGGTTGTGAGAACACGGACAGCAAGGCATGAAAAGGGCTTAAGACAGCGGGCGGCACTGAGCCTGTGGGACGACCACTGCCAGGGCACCCGCGAGCGGCCTCGCCACCGCAGACCAGCGGTGCTCCAGAAATGACGGACAGCCCGGAACCCCTCCCCTTCACCCCTTGTCTCCCAGGATCCTCAGACAGCCTTTTCCTGGACGCTGGACTCTAAAGCTTTGTCTGCCAGTCCATATGCTCGGGCAGTGGGGCAAAAGGACCAGAGGCTTCTGCAGGCCTTCCTTGTGGTCCAGGTACCGCCCCCTGCCAGGCCGCAGTGACCAAGGCCCCGCGGGGCAGCCTGCTCAACAGGCAGGACCCTGGGCTCACAGGCCCTTCTGTGGGGCAGCTGCCCTCCTGCCTGGCCTCAGTATTCAGGCCCCGCTCTGGAAGACCCGTGAGCCAGCTCTGCGCCACTGTGGAGGGGCCAGGTGGCAGGAAGGGAAGGAGCGGCTCCGTGGCATCCCACCACCTCTGAGCAGGGGCCTCCTCAGAGCGGGTAGGTTTCCTGTTGTGTCAGCCCCATTTCCTTCAGCAACATTATACTGCAAACACAGAGCTCCTTTGAATAAAGCGCCGAGGTGTCCCCTTTCGGGCCGGGGGAGGAGGCCCGACCGCTGGGCTTCTCAGGGGATGCATTCCCGGGCCTCACGCCTCTCCAGGGGCGTTTCTTCCCTCTCCCCAGTCCTGAAAAGCTCTGTTTGAAGAAAAGAAACGTGCAGGCTTTCCGTTCTGACCTCAGATGGGCAAGTTCCGAATGGCAGCTGGGCCTATTACAGGCAGAGTGAGAGGGTTAAGCAGGACAGCCTCAACTCTTTATAAACTTTTGCCCTGTGGATATGTGCTCATTGGCGGCAGTACAAGACTCGAGCTGTACTACACGCCTTAACGATATGGTTCAACTGTCGGTCAGACTTGGGCCTGGCACTGGGCCAGACCGCAATCAATGGGACACAGAACCTCCCCCTTTCAGATCATCACGAAGGCTCATATTATCTCCTTTTCGTCGTGCTGGTTAAATTTATGGAGCAGAACCCTGAAGCCGCATTCCTCGCCTGGGCCGGCCCACGCGGCCCTCCCTCCCTTTGTTCGGTACTGTAAGCGAGCCGTGCTTCGGAGGACTGCAGGGTTGTTAGTTCAGGCACTGACTGTTTGCTCATGACTGAAATGAAAAGAGTTCAGTGGAAGGGCAAAAGGACAGCCCAAGTGTGAAACCCCATCCCAGCAGGCCCTGGGCCCCTACATATAGGCCCTGAGCTGCTCCGAACGGACAATTTCACTTTGTTCTCGCCCAAGGGAAATCTTCAGTCTGATCTCTGATCAGCCTTCTGTGGGGCCACATCCCCCGCAGCACACCTCCAGGTGAACCTGTGGGCCTGGGGTACAGGGAGGCAAGCTGGCCCCTAATATGACAAGACACGAAAGCACTCAGTCCGATCTCCCCGGCCCACAGGAGCTGAGGACGCAAACAATGGACGAGTCACCGGTCTCATTTTTATCAACACAGTGGAAGGTTAACCTGTTTTTCAGGCCTCAGCTACAAAGGTGGGGGACACAGAGCAAGTGTGTGCGCACACATGTGTCCACAGAGGCCTTGGTCCCAAAGAATCAGACGGGAGAAGGTTCCAGCGCTAGGCCTGCTGAGTCTATCTAGCCATTCGTTCTCTTCTCATCTCCAGCACCCCTAATTGGTGTGTAAAGGGTTAAACTATCAGCCCAACAGACAGGACTTCAGTTTTAGAGGTCAACCCAAGAGGTTTTCCCTCTTGGAGGAGAAACACTGGGAGGTTCACCCTAAAGAATGGCTTCCCAGGGTGCATCTGCAGCTCATTCTGGAGGACACCGTTGACGGCCGGAAAGGAGTGTCCAGAGCTGCACCAGGCGCTCTGAGGGCTGAGCCGTGACTCCGTGGCTGAGCGTGTCTGTCTGCTGTGCCTCAGTGGGTGCACCTATAAAATGAGGCTGGTGGGTCGAATTCTGGACGTCTAGAATGGTTACTAGAAGTCTCCTTCGCAAAGCGTAAGCACAACAGAGAGAGAAGGCATAAGGCAGAGAGAGAGAGGAGGCTCCAAACCCAAACCACACCGAGATATGATGAGAGGACCAGCAGAAGGCCTCTGAGGAGAGTCAGTGCTGACTGACTAAGGGCTTTCGGACAGTTTTCTCGTTTACACTAGACGAGAACCTGAACTGACTTACAAGTGAAAACAGAGCCCCCATCCCAACAACAGCACACGCAGGTATTTCCCCACCTGGGTAAAGGCAGGCTTCTCGGGCGGGGCCCAGCAAAGCCCATGGTCTGGTTCAACCCGAGGGTGCAAAGCCGCCTCTGAGCTGAAGCAGCCCCGGTTTCGGACGGGAAAGTGCTCGGAGAGCCCTGCCTTTTCTTCACAAGGCTTCCTTGTCCACGTACTGAGGTTCAGACGTGAGTTAATGCAGCTGTCCTTCCAGAGCTTACGGCAGCTCTCTTTGGGTGGATGGGAGATGCCATGGAATGAACAGGTCTGGGAAAACTGTCTTTTGTTGCACATCCTCCTTCTCTACAGTAATTCTTCTACTATATGCCATTTGTTCTGGCATGTTTAAAATATAGGTTATAAAAATATATAACCATATATGTTATAGAGAAGCATTTAAGCCAAGATGGAAAGAAGAGGCAAGAAAAAGTTAGGTAGGTCAATTTAGGAACTTCTCATGAACAATGTTTAATCCACCCAATCTGTGTCCAGCTATTCATACGCAAGCACAAGGCCCAAGCCTTTAGCTATAACAGCCCCTCACCTCTCCCAGAACCGTCTACGAAGCACTGGCACGCACATCCTCATGCAGGCTCCGTGAGTGCGCAAGCGAGCCGACCGTCAGGCGTGACAGCAGGGCTTTTGAGGGGTGAGCCGGCCCCACCGGGAGCCTGGACGCAGCAAGATACTCTGACAAAATAGAATTTGGAAAACGGGGACCCACCCCGGAGAATGAGAGTCTATTATGGGCCAGACAGATGTTGAGAACGTATGAACAGTGACCTGGACGCCCGCCTTTTGCTGGACTTTCTGGACCTCAGGATCACTTTACTGGCATTTCCAGGATGCCGTAGCCTAAGTAAATGGAGGCACGATTCCGACAAGGCAGTAACAGACACAAACCGGATGCCACAGCCAGCACGTGCCCGCTGCTGCTGGGACCCACTGCTGCCCACACTGCTCTTGTGCATGCGCCAAACTGTGGGCACTGCTCTTCACGCAGTGTCGTGGGCAGGCAGGGCCAAGGAGAACTAACTTGATACTAGTTTGGGAACTAAAAGGCAATGAGCCCTCACAACGTACGCGTCCATTCTGGGTGTGAGATGGTCCCCGCCAGGGTGCTCTTTCCACGCGGATTTCTCAGCTAGCAGCAAGAGCGGGTGAGCGTGCAAAGCCGAGCGTGCAGGAAGTGGTCCCCCCGCAGGGGCTGTCCTCACACACTCCCGTGGGGTACAGTCCGGGCCGCGCTAGCTTTCCCAGAGGTGAGGTGAGAGGGAGGGCTGAGGCGGGCGGGGGCAGCCTGGCCACAGACTCACCCCCCAGAGGGATTAGATGTAACCGGCTAAAATGGTGCTAAGCCGAGCTAGGGTTCGGGCCGGGGCCAACGGCTGCTTGGGAATATTTTAGGTGCAACGCTGCCTCAGATTAGCCGACTTTTTATTTTTGGAAGTCATCATCAAGCTTTCCTCAGTCCTGGGCTGTCTTTACCCCAGGGCCCGCTTCCTCACGGCGGAGGTGCACGGGCAACTGGAGGAAGGGCGCCCCTGCCACCCCTCCGGGGCCGCGGGGCTGCTCACTGCAGTTGCATAGACAGGCCCAGGGCAAGGGCAGGTCTCTGGCTCGAGGGAACACACGGACCTGCGAGGCGGCTGGGAGGAGCCTGCGCGAGGCCACAACGCAGAACGGTGCCAGGCCTGAGATCTGTCCTGGCTTCCCGACTGCCACCAGGCTCGCGCCTGGGGCCACTGCCCCCACAGCCCGAAGGGCACCTCCGGACGGGTTATTTTGATCATGGAGACGGGAGTCAAGGAGGACAGCCCTGCACTGACAGCTGGAAAGAATGTGCACTGCTGTCACTTAGACGCACTAAATCAGGGTCATCTCCCCTGCTGCTGCGTCAGCTGCACCGCTGCATCTCGGGAACAACCCGAGACTTTCAAGAAGCTCTGTGGCCGACTACACATTACAGAGCACTCGGTGCTGACCGCGGGGTCGACAGGAGGCTGCGCCCTCAGCAAACCATCTGGCCTGGAGGCCACAGACACCAGCGTCTCCCAGGCGGTGGAAAGGCCCTGGGAGCTAAATCGCTGGAAACAGGACAAGTGGGAAGATGGGTTTTGAAGAGAAGCACGAAATGAGCATTGAGCACTGACAGCATTTACAGTTCCAGAGGCCGACGGCTTCAGGATGACCCAGCGCTGTCCTTACTTTCGCTCTGTAGAGACCACGGAACGAGGGCGCGCTGTAAGCTGCGCGCCCGCCAGTGAGGGAGGAGCCGCGATCTCCCTCCACTCCTGCCCGAACCCAAGAGCACTCTGTAAAAACAGACATAAGAGACCCCGACCTACATGGTGCCAGGGCCGTGAGGCCGTCCTGGTGGGCGTCAGACAGACGAGCCCCAAGAGCCCCGCGGCCCTGTGGGCCCTGAGGGGGATGTGAGTCTACAATTCTAAACCCCTCACAGTACTCAGCAGCGGACTGTCAGGCGTCTGGAAAGTAGAGCCGTTTTGGAAGGATGCTTTCCGAGCCACGTCATGCTTTTCACGTTGTTTATCAGGAGAGCTGGACAAGCCACCGTGGCTCGAGCAGCATCAGCTGTCGCGGGGTCGCACGCCCCACCCTGGCTTCCGTAAGCACGCCATCACTCTCGGTTGTCCTGCCCGGGCCAGACAACAGATGCCAATGTTTGGAGACATTCGCTACATAACTTTTACCCGACGAACCTGGCTCCAGGACAGATTTCCATGTCATGTGGGACTTTTGGCTGAACTCTGCTCGAACCCAGAGGCATATCATTTACAGCAGACACTAACAATAGTTTGGGGTCACCTGCTCTTCACCAGTGGGTTCAGAGCAAGTTCGTGCCCTCTGTACACCTCTTCTAGCAGGTTCTATGCACAAAGGCCAAGAGCCCAGGTGAATGCCGCCACCGGCACTTCCAATCACGGAACTCTCACCAGCTGAGGGTCTGAGGGTGACTAACTGTCTATTCTGTGTGAAGAGAGAGAATGAGAAGGGCAAAACCACAGAAAAGCATGAACTCTGGTCTCACTTAGCTATAGGGCAAGTATGTCAGCAAGTTTTCAGGGACAGGGTGGAAGAGCTAAAGACACAATCCTGTTTCACTTACGCTCAATATTCCCTGATCAGAGAGAAGCTTGGCAGAGACGCTGTAGCTTGAGTCCCAAGGAGACGCCAAGTGCCAGGCGAAGGGCCACAGGCATGCCACAGGCCTTGTCCACAGAACTGCCGGGGGCATTCTGGGTCCTACTGCACAGGGCCCACAGGAATCACCCCCAGAGATTGTGAAGGAAGAAAACTTAACTAGTATTACAGATGTGGGGATCAACTACATATGTGCTGGGGAGCCCCTTGGAGATCCCTCCAAATCCCCCGGGGACTCTGGTTCACCTTCCCATTTCTGCTCCAGATTTTATGTTCTTCCCACATCTCTTTCCGAAACAAGCATTTCTCTTTGAAGAGAGACCTCTTGCCCTTGGAGTGTCAAGATAAGAAAACTTTCAGCGACTTCCCTTGGGAACGACAAAATACCCATCAGCACCCAGCATCGAAGCAGTCGCTCGCCGGCTCCGGCCCGAGTAGCTGTCACGGCTCAGGGAGGGGTGGTGACGGGCTGCGTCACTACCATGGGCTGCGCTGTTTCTTTCATGTCCCTGGGGCCTGACAAGAGCCTTCTAAGCCTGCTTCTTTACAACACACAGAACGAGAGATTAAAGACCAAGACAGACTGAAAGCTGGAGCTGGACTAGCGACGATTCTCTCCAGAGGCACCCCGACTTTCTCTGGGAAAGAAGGGTCCCTGATCACAGAAGACGACTGCTCAAAAGTTGTCGTGATGACGAGATGAGATGATACATGTCAAGTACACAGATCCATGCCTAGGTCACGGTGAAGGTTTGCAAATGTTAGCACTATTACTGTTTATTAGTGCCACTACCTTAAAGGCTATTTCAGCAGATGCTACGGACTTCAGTAAAACCACATTAATTTAGCACTACTAGCTGGAGGTGGAGGAGAAAGGACACCAAGAAAGGATGAGTGAATTAGGATGAGTGAAAACTCTGAATCATAGGATTTCTGATTAAATATGACAGATTTAGTCCAGAGACCCCTCTAAAGTGAAAGCAAAGGGATACAAATGGCATGAATCCAAAAGGATAAAAAGAGGGTGTCAACAATACTTTAGAAGCTGAAGAGCGGATGGACAAGTGGTGCTGAAATGTAAGCCTGAGGGAGTGGAAGCCACAAAACAGTGAGCTAATTAGTATGGGAAACCCGCCGAATCTCAGCGAAATGGAGGCACCGAGCAGCTCGGAAGGCCGGGCATGAGGAGGAACAGGAAGGCGAGCATGTGAGGGGGTGAAGACAGGAAGATTGGTTAGAAGTCTGCGCCAGAGACAGCCGGTCCTGTGGGTCCCACTCGTACCCCATCTAGCCTGCTCCTCTCCTCGCAGAGTGGAACTTGTAGGTCCCCACCTGATCCTTCCACAGTGAGGTCCTGAGTCCCTGGGTGTTCCCACCCACTTTTCAGTGCCTTGTTTTTAAATAGCAACAGAACAGATAATCAAAGAATCACTGAATACCTGAGAATTGTCTCTAACCCTGAACGGAAAAGACCAAAACAAACAAATGGAAGAAAAAAATCTGGAAGAGGACCTGGGCAGAGAGAAACAGGAGGTAGCCAGGGAAAGAATTTCCAAGGAAAAAAATGAAACCGATAAATCACTCGATACATTTTTCAACATAAAGAGGAGAGTGTGTGGATAAATGAGTTAAAGATTTTTTTATAAGAGTTACTAACCTCAGAGTAAAAGTTGAAAGTATTAAGAATGTAAGGACAGACTGAGAATATGCACGGAGAAAACTAAACAAACAAAAAGTAAAGCAGTTATTAACTCCGGGGGAAGGAAAAAATCAAAAAGTTACACCAAACAGGCACTACAATTATAGTGACCTGTGCGGCTTCACTGGAATTACTATTTACATAGCCATAATATTGCTGATTTACCCAACACAGTTACTGAATACTGGGAGAGGGGAACACACGGACAGCAACAGGAAGTCAAATAATATCAGGAAAGAGCTCTTCACTCACTTTTCAAAAATTGAAATTAACACTGGTTTATAACATTCCATCGGCTTAGGTATCCCTTTATAAGTCAACATCATTTTTGTTTTAGAAACATGAAGGTAAATACCTCCAAACTGAAGAATGTGTTGACAGTGGTTTCCTGTGGGAGAGCAGGAATCGGAGCAGGGAAAGACAGGGCAGGAATCTGCCAGGTTTTGTTTTCAGAGATGGAGAAGTCTTTGACTTTTGAAAGTGTGGACAGGCATTGATTTTGATAAAAGAAGATTTGAACACATTAAAAAAATTGTTATTGCAAGATAATTAAGGTCAAAATCATAGTTTTAAACACTGTTCTTATTCACTATAGATACTAAAGTTTTACTAAATATGTATAAGGTGTAAAAAATAATTGAAGAACTTAGGAGATGATTAGTAAATTATAAACAATAAGCCAAACATAAACAATGAACACAGAAGACAAATTTAAGAACATTAACACACAAAACATGGGTGATTCTCAGCATCTAGAACATTCTTCAAAAGCAGTTTGTCCTCTGGTATTTAAATATTCTCAGTACTTAGTACCTATTACATGGTAGGATTAAAGTAGGAGGTAAATACTTGGCCAGTTCATTACCTTCTGCTGTCAACTTGGCTGCACTTGAACCAGTGTGCTTATTAAGCAACTGGGCCCGAATACTGCAAGTTCAGAATTGGCTAAACGGAATTCATGGGGCCCCTCAATCATTCAAACCAAAACACAGAAACTCTTCAAGGGTAACATCTTTCCACCAGTGACAGGCAAGCACTCCACCCGTGGCTGTCTGGCCTCGAGCGGCCGACAGGCGGTGGGTGCCAGTCTTCCCCAGCCGACTGTGCCGCTGAAGCAGTTGGAGCAGCTGGGGAACCGGCAAGCTCCGTGCTCCCCCAGGTCAGGGAGTTTCCAGCCAGGCCTGAGCCACCAGAGAGAGCAGGGCCTGGGCCCCATCCTCCTTATGAGAAGAGAAGTTTTGCTCTGACTCTCCTTTGAAGTTTTCTGCAGTCCCCAGGATTTTATGATACAGCTTGGGTCACCCCTGCCATTATCTATGTTTGAAGTATGTTTGGGGAAAATCTACTAGGAGCTGTCTCTGGTGTTAACAGAACAACTGCCTCATAAAAGCTGCTTTTCACAAGGAGTTCAAAGGAGCTTATCCAAATATTGGGCTTGTCCTGCTCCACCAACTTTGTAGGGTAGAAAGCTGAGGTTTGCCAAGTAAACGCTGACACAGATATACCTTCTCGATTCCCTGAGAGAGCGCAGGGCAGGGTTAACACAACCAAGGGGCCTTTTGACAAGGCAGACGTGGCACTCTGAAGTGATCTGCTGCACACTTATCAGGCTGCTGAGTTAAAATTTATTAGGATGATAGGCTAAGGTGAAGGACTAAATTAGGTAAATTATTTTGAGAGGTCTTTCGGATATGTGATAAAATCTTTCCAACTGTTACTTCAAGAAACCCAGCAGAAGTCAGGCCAGGAGGGCTGACAAGTGTTGGCAGGAAGCCAGAGCACGCATCGCATTACAGTGGCTCCTATAGCTTAATCCACGTTAATCCGCCACTGCCGATATGAGCTGTTTATCAGCAGGATGATGGATCATTACCGTGTCTTCAAATATGCCAGCCTGTCACGGAAATTAGCCAGGTACAGCTATTTGTTGGCTGGTGGCATCTTCACGGAGTCACAGAAGTGCGAAGAGGGGCACTGTTTCACATTTCTGCAAATCTATTTAAGTCATGCTTAATAGAAAACAGCTGCATTCTCTTATCGGCTTCTATAGTCAATCTGCTGCGGTATCACAGATTGTGCAGCTTCTGGAAAACTCCACTGAACATCCATGAGGAGTATTATTACAAAAAGGGATTTATCTATCTATACATCTATATATGAATTCACATATGAATAAATAAAGGTAGGGCTGTCCCGATGGACTCCAGAAAGATTTCGGATCTTTCTGGATCATATTTTGAGAAGCTCTGCACTAAAAGGACCCTTATGTACAAATGCTGTGTCTAACAGAAGTCGGTTTCCTCGATGGACAGGAAACCCACTAGGGTGTTTCCCCTCCTCCCCTCTCTGACAAATTAGGAAGAAAATGTCTTGGAGCAAAGAAACTGCCCCTGAGGCAACAGAGTACTAAATAAAGGCATGAAGCTAACTGTAACCCCCAAATTACCTTTTCTTCCCCCACCGATCACAGACTTTACTTGTAACACAACCCCTCAATTTCTGAGTCCCTGCTAGTCCCTCATGTCTGCTGCATAACTCAGGACTGTCTTACAGTCTGCTGCTCTCTGGGAGCAGGGCCTTGAATGCAGGCCTGGATGCTCTGTGTGAGGAGACTCTGATTTCACCCAAGGCAATGAGGAATGAAGATTCTGCAAGGAGGGGAAGGTATAAAAGATACAGGGAGGTTATCACATCTAAAAATAAGTAAACCTGGAGCCTTGGCGGAGGAATTCCACAAACGGTAAATGACTCTTAATTCTGCTCTTATGCACAAACTCCAAATTTCTCTCAGAAAGAAACGCCCTGTTCTGTTTCACTCAATGTTAAAACCAAAAATCACAAATCCTTATCTAACAGTATGTATGACTAGATGTCATTCCGGAGTTTTAAAAATCAACTTGTTGATCTAGCTGTCCAATGCTAATTTTCATATGGAAGAAACCAAAATCAAAGCAATCTCACTTTTCTGTCATTGAGATGTGAGGACTGTATTTAAAAGTGTTTATGCCTGAAATCAGTTGATTTTTACTTTTGGAAGCAGGGTTGTGCTATTTCCCTGAAGTCAGTCATCTCTGCATGCCAAAAATGGCAAAAAATAGACGCTCTCCTTTCTAGAAACGATCATAATGCACCATGACCAAAAAAGTGTTTTTTTTTCCCCTTAACAGATAATCTTGCATAAAAATGAGTCATGGGATTTCAAAAATGGAAAGGTTTTTCTCAAATATGTGTGTGCAGGAAGACACACACTTTCCTTTTTTTTTTTTTTTCCCTGTGGCAGAGCTGTGCTTTCCATAAGTCACATTATCAAGAGAATGCCCTCGTCTGGAGCCTGGGTGAAGGGGGTGGGGAGTTATTTAGAGTCAGCAAGAGGGAAGAGAGCTGTCTGAGAAAATAAGATTTCTCTGCTTGTGTTCCTGTGAGAGGAATTTTAACTTAGAAGGCATGAGGGACTGTAAAGATTTTTCTCAAAAATATCTTATCCTGTAACTTTAGCAGCGTCATTTCAGACTGGAGGGAGACATCGATGTCACTAACCCAGCTCTGAATGTAGTTCCCCTGGGGATGCTCAGAGGGGTGAGAAAACGACCCACCTCCCTCAGGCATCTTTCGGAGAGGCCTGGTTTGGCACCACCAGCCAGTGAGGACACGCGGCGCTCGCCTCCCACACACCCCGGGAGCAGCAGAGAGGAATCGTGGCTGTGCACTTGGCACAGAGGCGAGGCACCAGCAGTGCCTTTCTGCAGCTGGACGCAACACCGATTTTTCAGTTTCACTGAATCTAATTCCTTCTCATGATGAACCTGACGTGTCAACTCACACCTTGGCTGCCCGAGCCCAGTTGGCAGCTCCACACATGAGATGTGCCCCATGGTAAGAGACAGGGCCTCGAGGCACTAGCTTCCACCCTTACCAACCTATGGTGTTACCTTTCGGAAGGGCTAATTTTACTGGGCAGCAATTAAAAATCGTTTCTTACTAAAACAAACACGGTATCGAATGTAAAATCCATTTACAGCTTCAAGAAAAAACAAGAAACTTTCCAAGGATTGTTGGGTTTGCATCTGGGCTGTCGGTCTACTCTCCTCTGCCTCAGATGGAACATTGGTGGGAAAAAGCGAGAGCGACAGTCTAGCCCAACACTTGTCATAACTTCTACTGGATGATTTCACCTTTGCAAGTTCCCAAAAGGCTCCATTCAAACCAACCCTGTCTGACGTGTGAGGTGTCACAGCAAGACAAGCCAATGGCCGCTCCCAGAGCGCAGGCGCTAGCAGCAGCCCGCCGCGCCAGAACGGGAGAGTAACAGGAGCACAGCCTAACTTCCTCTTGCTCACTTTTCCTGACACATCCAACCTGACAGCACTCAGGCACCGGTGACCCAAGCGGGTCATGCCCTTTTCTCCCGGAGTCACGGCTAAGACGCAAACACCGAAACAAAAGGGGCTTTTTGTTAAGAAAATCCATTTCAATTTCACATCTCAGAGGCCACTAACAGCAAGTATTTTTGTATATTCTGGGTGGTGTCTTGGGAGTGTTTTTACTGAAAAAGTCAAATATGCCACCATAAATCTTTCCCACAAAACCAACCAAAAGGTTACTCAAAAGCTCTCAGAGCAACTGGAATTTACACCTACGTGCACAGTACAAGGTCCTGGCATTCCAGAACACTCGAAGAGCCTGATGGCGATATTCTTAAGCGCTGATCTATCGCGATCCTTCAAATTCCCCTTCCTCCTTATCTAACTTAAATAATGAGATAAGCGCTGACACTCCTGAGCTTTGCTAAATTAGTTTAAATATTTCAAGTTCTGCCAACTCCCATTTCTCCCCCATTTTGGGTCTTGACTAAAAAGGTGAAGAAATATTTTGGAGGAAACCTCCGAGCCTGGCTTCATAAATCTTCATCTGCTACTTTCCTAAAACGTCGTGCAACCCAAAGCCGACACCAGAAGGTACTTGGAGAAATAAACGAGCAAATAAACCGCCCAGAGTCGACCCTCCTCTCCCGTCCATGGTTGTGCCTTCTACTGTGAAGCGGCTGCCCCTGAGCACTGTGGCTCCCTCCCCTTTCAAGGATCTTCTCAAATCCCATCATCAAACACCACCACGAGTGCAGGACACGGCGCGCTGGCCAGGGGGGCCTGCTCAGGCCTGCTCTGGTAAAGGGTGGCAGGCTTTGGCACGGGCTTCCAACGCACCCCAAGTGCGGCTACATCTGTGCCATTTTCAGAAACTTTATTTGGGAACAGACAAATGCGGCCCAGTACACGTAGCCTAGAAGATGCAAGCTGAGCCAGCAGAACGTTGCCTTGGAAAAGGCTGCTTCTTTCAGTTCCAAACCACACATACTTGTACAGTTAACAAATGCAGCAGGGGATATTGGTCCACAACATTCGAGCTGAGGCCAAAGGCTCTGCTGTCCTCCGCCCTCCCCTCTCCCCAGCCCCCACTCGCCTTCTCAAAAGCGAGTCAACTGAATGGACATTTCAGTGAAGAGTTAGGTGCCGTCCTTTGGGGAAGCCTGAACGTAGGACGAGGAGAGGGACTTGGATGCATTTGAATCTAACAGAACTTGAGGAGGGGGGTTCCCTCTAAATAAAATCATGTTCAAATAAACACAGAAAGGAGCCAATGTTTCCTGTAAGGCCACTTTTCAGAGGGATTACTGGAAGGAGTATTCTTTCACAGTTTAATGGCTTACTTTGCTATCATCTGCTTGAAATTTGGGTCACTTAAAACATAGATGCTAAGATCTAAGCCTTCACTTGGATGAAATATTACAGAGGAAGCAGAAAGCCTCATTCCAAGTGCAGACTCAGAGGCAGGGCTCTTGGACTCCTGGGTTCCATTCCTGGCTCAGTCCCTGGGCTCAGGTCAACCCTCGGTCAGAATCTCACTTCTAATCCCTTCAAATCATTTGTTAGTCCCTGTTGTCTAAACAGTGGGGAAAAACCCTGAGTAACACCCCTGGATCCTGTTCAATCAACTGGGATGGTTGGGGTTGGTTATAACTCACTTCCAAGAAACCAGGCTGATTTATCCCTTGGTAGAACTAGGACGTTCCTCAGAGATCACGGTGTCATCAGAGCAAATCCTCACAGCCCTGAAACATCTCTCCACCTGCAAACACCTCCGTGGGCCTTTAACATGACTTGCAAAATAACACCACCCAGCATTTTGTGGTTCTTTATGGCTTCCACATTAAAGTAACTCTGGTGGGGCTTCAAACCTGAGAAGCAGAAGAGACAGGTATATTTATCCCTAATTTACAGATGAAAAGCCGAGGCTCAGGTCGGCCAAGAGATCTGACCAAGGGCCCCAGCTAACCAGTAAGGGCACTGGCACCCAGATCTAGTGCTTTCTGGGTCCAGTCTCCTTTGCTCTCTAATGTGGATCGTTGCGAATCAGCCTACTTTGGACCTAGACAGATGGACCAAGGGAAACGGTTAGAGTATTTCAGAAAAATCTATGGCATCTTTTCAAGAGAGGGTAAAAGGGCCAAATTTCTCTGAGGCCCCTAATTAGCATGGGCCTACTCCCCTCTGTAACCCCAACACTGGCTCTCCCACCAGTATCTTCTCCAGACACAAAGACAAGATGCAGAAGCCTAATCCCCCGCTCCGCTGTGAGCTTCTACATGCATAAGCCGCCACTACCTGAGGCTCACCGGTCACCTCTGCAGCTGCCTTCCCTGCGGTAGATGTTCCAGAAGTTTGCAGTCAAAAGTCAGTCACTGCCAATTTCCATTTGTTTGGTGCACCTGGAGCCCTGTGGCTCCTCTGTACCCTCTTACCTGGAGCACAGTGTCTCCTCTCTTCACCTGGTCAACTCCTACTGATACCCCAGGCCTCTGAAAAGGCCTCTCCTGAGCCCCACAGGCCGGGTTAGCCCAACACCCACCTCTGCTCCACTTCACCTTCACTGACTGCACCATTGCAGGGCACCCAGCAAAAATGCTTTGTGCTACTTATCACAATTTCAGCACATTATGATTTTCATGATTATTTGTTTTATGTTTGTTGTCCTGTTTGACTGTGAGCCTTCTGAGATCAGAGACAGACCTGCTTCTGCTCTGCAACAAAGCCTGAATGGTCATGGAATTTTCAGTCATTATTTGCTCCGTGAAACTGAGCTCTTTACAGTGCAGTGGCAACACTGCCTCTCCTCCTCCAGCAAGAATCTGTGCCTTTTAGAGCTCCAAGGAAGAATGGAAGATGTTATCCTGACTCCCAAACCGACACGCCATAAAATTCAACTGATTCCATTCAAATCAACATCACTGAAGTTAGAGCACGAAATAATATTTAAAACAGGGCCTCCCCGGTGGCACAGGAGTTAAGTGCAGCACTATGAAGCTATCCAGAGCCACTGCAGTGCAAGTTCCATCCCTAGCTAGGGAGATTCCCACATGGAGCAGCAGACCTCTCCTGCCTTGCCCACTGCTCCCCTCAGCAGTGTGTTTCAGTCAATCTGCCTGTTCTGCTCCCAACTCTGTCTCTGGGGAATCCTCTCAGCACCCCACACCTCTGGCCTACACCCCAGCTCGTATGCATAAATAATAAATCTTTAAAAAATAATATTTAAAACATTTAACACATATACCTCAGATTATTTTTTAAACTAATTGCTCCCTTGACCTCTCTGGGGTGTCACGAACGAGGGTGGCACTTTGGAATTCCTAGCCTCACTTTGTCCACACGTCATTGGGTTTTCTCATCCTGACAAAGTGCCGGGGGTAGACTTCTTGGGCTTTGAGCAGACACGAAAAAACTAACTGGAAATACTTTTGAAGCCTCCCTGCTGTCCTGCTCCTTAATTTCATAAAGGCTTCAAAATACCCTCAAGGATAGCGGTGGTTCTGTATCTGAGAAGAGACTGCCATTCAGCTCAAGTAAACTCTACAGACTCTTTGCTAGAAAGCGGCTGCTTCCAGATGGAAGACATGATGGCGGAGCAGAGGCCGACGGGCCGGGGCCACATTGCAGCATTTCCCTACCGCGGTCATGTGTCACCAGCAGGGTTTCCTGGTGACAGGCAAAGGGAGTCATTTTAACTGGGGACAACTGCACATTAAATCCTATTTGAGGAAGTGACAGGGTGGGGGCATGGCCAGGTCCTAAGCCTTCTAAAAGGGGCACACTGATTCACTCAGGGAATATCTATTATCCAGGCAGCAGTAAGATCCTTCTGGGCTTAAGTGAAGGCTAGCTTGGCTGGGAACTGTAACAGACATTACACTCTTTGTTGATAAGAATCCCAATTAGTCACTCTAAAATAGGGAGGCTAAACTAGACCACTCACGAGTAGCTAAGTTAGAGTGGTGGGTTCCGTGGACTGCAAGTCATATGGGCTGTCGCTGGCTTCCCGTCTCAGCTGGGATTAAGGCTAGACAGCACCCCACAGAGCTGCCGACGGACTTGTGAGTGCCTACATGAAGCTGGGGACTGCCTGGCACTCTCAAGTAGAGGAGAACTACGTGGGGACACCCATGAGATGGACAGTGGCTGAGGGGGATTCCAGACCCATGCTTGGGAGCCTAGGAGCTGGCCACAGTTGACGGCCCGAGGGCTTCCTTGATAGGCAGGTGGGGGTCTAGTTAATTTCGTGAACAAGAGAGGTTTGTAAGGATGCAATCCTATTTCGCACCCTTCTGAGGAAAAACAAACATTATATGTATACACATGCACACGAGTATAGCTATAGCTAGATAGATACAGATATAGATATATATACAGATCTGGGAAAATCATGCCAGGTTTTCGTGCCTTGTTTTTGTGTATTTATATTAGGCAGGTCAGTAATTTAAGTTACATATATTCACATTTTAAAATAATCACATCATTAAGGCAGAAAGCACATAATTAGACATATCAGTAGTGATTAGGAGAGGCAGCAGACCAGGGCTGGAAATTGCAGAAGCCACACCCCCCACGACCACTGACCTGGGGCCACTAAGTGTGGCTGTGTCTCTCACCGCCTGGGCTGTTTCTGATGCAAAATCCAGGGCGCCCGCCACTGGCTTGGTTACAGTGCCCACAAGCCCTTTCCCAAGGCCAGATATGAAACCGCTGACACCCCCTTCTGTTTTCACACCTTCCACTGTTGAGGTTATAACACTGGTCAATCCACCAATGATACCTAGCAAAAAAAGACAAGGGCTATTGGAACCTGGTCAAGGACAAAAGCAAAAGCATTTCAAACCAAACCCCCCAACTCCATGCACCTGGCGAGAGATGGGCATTCTGTCCACCTCTTAATAGGCCACAGGCAGGCCAACTCAAGATGGGGAACAAGCAGATTTGCCCGTCAAGCTTAGGGTCAGAGTATGGATATTAAGGATTAGTCAGAAGCAAAGTGTCTGCCAGTTGAAAAAATCCAAGAAAAGCTAAGAGGTTAACAGTGGCTACTTTTAATTCCAGAGGGTGGGCAGCAGATGGCAGCCAGGAGAGGATGCAGACAGCAGGGCAGGTCCACAGACTCGGAAGCTGGGCTCCCACGAAATACAAGGCAGAGGCGGTGAAGCATATCCTTGGTCTTTAGGAACCACAGGCTGACCGGCCAACCCCCCATGTCAGAAACGGGGTGAAAGCTACTGCACATTTGGCCGAAGTCAGGGATGGTATAGTCCCATCAGAGAAAATGATGGGAAGGCACCCTCAATGGAGTCAGGTCAAAAGTCAGTCAGTCTAGGTCAAAAACACACTCCGAACATTTGGAAAGCTGAGTCCTAAAAGAAACTCAAAGTTGGCCAAAGATTGGCAAAGGCGAGAGAGGACGAAGGCGTTGCAGGGAGGAAGCAGGGCCCGGCTGGGGAGCATTTCCAGGATTTGTGCCAGGGCCACTCACAGGATGTTTACCCTTTGACAGTGGGGGTGTGAGGAAGCTCTCTAGACTCTTCAGCTCTAGTGAGACAAATTGGTAAAGGAAATTCCTTGGGTGAGAAAGTACTAACAATTCACAACATTTCATTTGGATTTGGGTCCATTTGCTCCAGTGAGGCAATATCCCTTGTCCAACCATCTGGACAAAGGTCACGGCAGAACACGTACAGTTCGGGACTTGAGACAGGACCTCGGAGACAGAACCTCACTCACCCGAACTGGGCAGGGCCTCAAGGGAGAACTGAACCTGGCACCCAATTTTTAAGTCAAGGAGACTGAGAAGATTCTGGCTCTTCTCGCCTAAGGGCTTCTTCTGCCTGAAGGAAGGCCTTCACTCCAAGCTGCTGCTTTCAGATAACCCAGAGCTTAATGGACCCCCTCGGGCAAGGCTGCTGCTTCCTGGCCTGCCCGGCTCCTGAGGGAGCCCACAAGGGTGAAGGCCCTGGGCCGGGCGCTCTTGCAGCCTTGAAGCAGCCACCCATATTCTCGGCACACTGGTGTGTTCATCCAAAAAGTGAGGGCAGCCATACTCTGTCCAGTCCCAAGGATGCTGGCCAGAGAGAGGCAATTAGACATGGCTCAGCATTTTCTACTCATTAAAAACAGTCCTCTAATAGTCCGATGTATCATTATAGTACTAGAAAGAATGAGTAAATCTTTAATGCTGAATGACTGCCCAATCATCAACTTCTAAGTTCAAAAACAGACTCATTTCAGTCAAATTTTACTTCTAGCTTGATGTTTCCTTAGGGGCTGCTCCCTTCCCAGTCGGGCAAGTTTAGGAAAAGCAAAGGCGTTTTTATCCCAACTTTGCCATTAGCAAGTTGATAAACAAAAACTGTGGCCTGGGACACGCTGTGTTCCAAGCACAAATAGAAATAAGACTTTTATTATCTATATCCCTCCACATGGAGACAATCACAATTTGATCAGCCTTGATGACTTCTCGTCGCTGGAGACAACTCCCAAGCACTGAATAATCAGCTCAGCTGGCTGGCCGTTACTCAACAGGAGCCGGGCCGGGGTCCTGTGGGTACTGCCAGGATAGAGGGCAGCGCGGGGTCTTTCTGTCTCGTGCGCCTCGCAGCCTCAGGAAAGGCGGCCACACGCAGGGGCACAGGCACGGCCCACGCCACCGTGCTCTGAGGTCTGTGCTCTCCCTCGGGATAGAGGAGCTGGGAACTGCAGGCCGAGGAGGATGTTCCCAGGCAAGGACGGGAGGCAGAAGAGGGGGGCAGAAAGAGCGTGAGTGAGCAAGGACTGGGGGCAGGTCTGGGGGTTGGGAGGCGTCTCTGGGTGCTCAGGTGTGGTGCGGGGGGGACAGAGGCTGGAAAGGTTGGCTGAGTTTACGCTTCCAAGGGCTTGAAAGCCATGCTTAGAAGCTGATGAGAAAAATCTAACCAAAGGCACATGAGTGAGGAACAAAAGCGTTCAAAGTCAGAATTCAAACAAATTCAGAGACAATACATTCATCCCATCACCTCCATCTCTTGGGCACATGGACTTATATAATCCCTGGGAAGGTACATTTATACGAGACTCAAACTCCGGGGAGACAGACCTGGTCAGTCATATTTCGCTTTCTGTGAAAGCGACGACCAGTAAGCAGAAGGCAGGTCTGCAAGCAGCAGTTCCAGAGTCCAAGAAAGGGCTCAGCCGATTCCACCAGAGGACACTTGGAAACAGAGGCCAGAGAACAGCCACGGCGCTGAGAATGAGGCGTTCTCAAGGGCTGTCCCGGGGCAACTGCGGAGAGCACGGGGAGTTCAGAAGGCTCCCTGCACACCGAGACGGCAGGCCGAGCCGCGCTGTGCCAGCCTGCTCTTCTCCACTTGTCGTCGGACAGGTGAGAAGGCACCGCCCCAGGACCCCGCTGTCACGCGCCCTACCGTGCGCCAGGCCGTGGATGCCCGCTACGAGGTGCTCCCCGCTGGTGGCCGCGTGGTAGCGGATGTACTCCCGCTCAGACTGGTGCCGATTGTCCATGGTCTTCCCCAGGCCGTCTGACAGTGTCCCCGCGAACTGGAACGAATCAAGAACGGAAGCAAAAGAGCATTAAAGCCACAGCACTATTTCCGCCCTCTTAATTGTTTTTCAATAAATACCTCCCCTCGCACCAAGCTGGGGCTCGGCAAATATTGACCGAGAGAGACGAGGCGCTGAATCGCGGTCCCGGGAGTAGGGCTGGCAGGCACTGGGCACCCACGAGGTCCAGCGCTTCCCCTGGTGGCCACAGGCCTGCAGGGCGGCTGAAGGCCCATAGTGGCGTGTGCTTTCCACAGTTCTAACACGAGTGTGCTGGGAAATTAGGGGTGCAGGGAAGCCTCTGGAGGAGAGGTGAGCTGTAGGATCTGCTCTCAGAATCAGCGGGGTTCACAACAGCAACGTGACACGCTGTTGCTGCAGGCAACGACGTTTCTGGAGACACCACTGCCTGGAATTAACACCTTTTCTTTCACTTCTTCGGTAGTCACTGGGGGTGGAGGGCCGAGGTGCTCAGCCCCACTTGTCCAAAGAGAAAGTGAAACCTATTAGGAGGTTAACAGGGTAAGTCACCTCTTACAGGAAGTCGCAGACTTGAACTCATGACTTCAAATGCAAAGTCCTCCCCCACCAATTAGACAGAGATTTTATTTATCCTGGCATACTTGAACCAAGAAGCTGTCTCATCCATCAAAACTGGATAAAGGGACATAAAACTCTGTTTTGTCACAAGACAATTTGAAAAGGTTTAAAGTGACAGTTAATAAACCACAGGGTACTTATCCTCATCATTCAGGCATAAAAGGGAAGGATATCAAATATATAATTAGCCTTCTCGGGAAGGATCTACCAAAACAAATGGTTTAAGTGCCAATGACCCAGGACTAACCTTTCAGAAAACTCACAGGAATGCTATTTAGATATAAAGTTTGGTAAGACTCGAGGCAAGGAGCCTGCCTTGAAGACCTCATCAGCCCACTGGGGAGCCCTCAGGGCCTGTTTTGTTCTGGTTTGGCAAGGGGGTGTTAAACAGATCTGCCCTGGAAGCCATCAGTGCTGGGGTGCCCTGCCTATCTCAGTGACAGGTGAAGGCAAGCTCTGGGCTCAGGGGAGGGAGAGAGGAGGCAAGAGCAAAGCCCCACAGAGTAGGGGCAGACCTGGGGCACCGGCTCCCTCCACTCCCCCGGAAGCTTCTCTCATCTGGGGCAGTGGCTCCTGATCCACGACCCCCACCATTCCCTGCTTCTGCCTGAACTTCCCCATCACTCCCTGTCTAATTAGCGAACTTCAATGGATGAAAACGAATTTTACAATTTCCCGAGGACACAGGCACCCTGGGAAGGTGCAAAGCCAGCTGCTGGCTCGAGAGCGACTGGGGGGGGGGGGGAGCGCGCACGGAGAGCCACAGCGGGCCATGAGCTTCCCTCGACCGAAGCAGGTTCCAGTCCTCTCAGTCACCCCAGCAGCTGTGTGAGACAAGCTACCACTGAGCCCCTCCCTGGCTGCACCGGGAGCAGAGGCAAGGCCCGCACTGTCTCATGGCCAGAAGGATCTGTGAGAGGCCTGCTGCTGCTCGGAGTTGGGGTCAGCCAGCTAATGGCCCAGGGAGGGGCACCCTGCACCACCTGAGGCCTTTTAAAGGTGTAGAATTATGGTCATTTCCACAGGCTTTTAACAGGGAAAAAGAAAAAGAAAAAACAAAAACCCTCTCGCTGCAGGGGACAAACACTAGCCTCCAAAGTGAGTGTCTGGAATGGCACCATGAAAACACCAATAAAACTAGAGCGGAGAACTTGGTTTCCAAAACTCCTTCCGGGTCTGAGCGTGCATGATGGCCGACATCTTTATTAAGTGCTTCCTCTGGCCCCACACAGACTCAGGGATTGCTGAAGATACAAACAAATAGCAGTGTGAGGCCCTGTCCCCAAGGACAACAGTCTCATTAGGAAGATAATAACAGACATAAAATAGCCATGGACAAAGTGTAATCACTCCGGAACCAAGGAGAGGAAAATGTGAGCCCTGTTTTGGAAGGGTCAAAAGAGAGTGTTGCTGCTATGTTCTGGAATCAAACAGGCGGTCAGTGCTCTTCATTTAGGGGTTGGACAAAAATCTCCCTCTACGGGCGAGACAGAGGGTGGCGAGGCGAGAGAGCTGTCCTCAAAAGCCACTGGGAGTGTGGCCAGGAGGTGTGCGCTCCACAGGAAGAGGCCAGGAGGGCAGGCCTTATCCAGGCCTTCTGCATTTACTTACCTTGAGAAGCAATACAAGTTAAGATCCCGGGCAGTTGACCAGGAAGAAGTGAAAAAATCCCTAAATTCCCACCCACCCTCACCCCAAGAAACTATGGGAGAATAACCTAGGCAAACTACCCAGTACCGCCCCCCACCCCAGTCAGAAAAGCAAGTTTAGTCGCCGAGGTTGCAGAGCAAACCTGTGCCAAAGCTGCACTGCCAACAGACACCGCAGGGCAGCACTGGCAACCCCAGGGCCCACAGCTCCTGGGTGTTCTCTGTATAAAAACACTGTACTGACCTCAGGAGGGCAGGCCAAGCTGACCTGGGCGGTCACTCTTCCCTCTAGATGCTGCCTCTTCCCCACACTTCCCGGCGCTCACCTGTGCCACAGAAAGGCGCCCGCTCACCACACTTACTCCAGGAATCCGTCTGAATTCTTACTTGTCTAGTAAGAACTTACACATGCTAGCCAACTGGGACTTGTCCTTTGTCACTTGTGAGTTAAAGTCAAAGACACAAAGATATCAGCAGGAAATAATTACAAAAGTCTTCACCCCGAGGAACGTGACCTTGAGAACTCAGAAAACTAGGGAAGATGATGAAATCTATGATCCAATGAAACCTATACTGATGAGCGCTTAAGCAGATTTTATGGGGAGAGACATTTTATAGGAACCAAACTGAAGTCAGTTAGATGAAGGGAAGCGTGGTCAAAGGCGTGGGCCAGTCCGCTGGGCTTCTGCCCACCGAATCCAGGGCACCACCAACCTCGTGGCCACCTCTCACTGTGGGAGTACTGAGTCATCTTTAATTCCACCTCTCATTCGCCACCTCAGTGGGAAAGTAAATCACACCCTGTATCTTATTTCTCCCTCAAAGATGGGTGAGAACACAGGCTGGAGAGGGCTGGGATTCCAGCAAGCACTCTCTATGGTGCCCTCTGACGCTGGTCTTCTCCAAGCCTGGGAAGAGTCACTTCACCCACGTCCCTGACTTTAAAGACAAGCATCAAAACAGCGCGGCGATACCCCTAAGGGCCGCGTTGGGCGGGAGGGGCTGGCAGAGGCAGAGGGCACCCCTCACCGCCCCACTCTGGTTCTGCCTATATTTAAAAAAAAAAAAAGCCAAATGCATTGAAAATCAAATTTGTTTTGAAATTTTTGTCAGAGCACAGCTCGTTGGCATGCTCATGGATGATCAAATGGGAAATGATGCCGGGAGGCAGATACGCAGATTATTCCAACAGAAAACAAACCCCAGAGGCACTGGGCGAAAGGCTGAGAATCTTGAGAATTATCGAGGTATGAGGATGTGAATTCAGCTTTGCGGGCAGTCAGTCAACTAACCAATCCAAAGGAATAGAGCCCAGAGTGTGCCAGGCTAGTGACTGAGAACCACAAATCAAAGTGGTTTCTGCCTCCTGCCTTCAAGGACCACAGTCAGATGCCGAAACAGGAAGACAGTTACACCTGACTTTGGATTCTGCGACATGCAAAAGCTGAAAAAGCCATACAGTGATTTCCCTGGGAGCCTGTGCTTCCTCATCTTGGAAACCGGGAGAAGAACGTCAACCTACAAGTGAGCCTGCAACAGGCTAGATAATAGAGGTAAAGCACTGAGCTGATCCCTGTGAGGCAGTCACTAAAAACCACATCCTTATCTGAACTTCCACTTCTTTCTATGCAAAGGGGAACAATCAGATTCCGCACAGTCATGAGGATCCAAGGCTATCCGGCATAAAAGGGGGGGGGGGTGCATAACGGAGGAGGGGTGTGAAGGTTCCCAGAGGAGGGCAGGTGCTAGCTCACTTAAGGGAAAGCCAATAGCAACTGGAAGGTAATTTGTAGATAATTTGTAACTCTACTCAGTATAAACAATAAGAATTTGCTATGACTTAAGTCAACATAGCTCATTTTGTAGCAATTTCAAGTCCACAAAAAACTTAAGGCTGCCAGTGTCTACCTCCAGTGAAGAGGAGAGGCTCCAAGGAACAGAATGTCCCTCAGAACTCTGCTATTCCAACTAGACAACAGTGATTTCTCCCACTTCTTTCACAGAAGGAAGTTTCCACACACAGCACACTTATGAGTTCTGGCCACAGCTCAGTCATTAGTTCTGTAAAGCCCTGTTTTCCCCAAGGGGGTACTTCAAGATGCCAGTGGCTCTGCATAGCTGACGGTCACTGTGTGCCCCACTTCACCTCCCCCGCAAAATGCCATTGTCTATGGGAATGGAACCACTGCAAATTAGCCCCATGAGGGGCCAGGCTCAGAAGCTGATTTTATAAAACTGAAATTCAAGTCGATGCTGGGATGGGGCATGAAAAACTTCACATTGTCCCTCTGCTCCGCCCTATCAGTTTCCTGACCCGTTCATGATCTTCGGCAAGCGCTGGATGCCAAAGGTCTTTGGCCTGGGTAACAGGAGCCTGCACTTGAGTTTCTCCCTCTTCTCTAGGGCTCTTCTTTCAGTTATTTACCTAATGGAAATTTCCTCTTTAATATCTTTGCCAAATTGAGTAATGGCTGCTGACAGTATCATTCTTGTCACCAGGGCAGCTGGGGACCGTGTACATGAGGAAAGGGGGCAGAAGAGGCCACCCTCTGCAGGGTGAGGGGTCTGACTCTTCCCAGTAGAAGGGTGACCAGCACCCATCTCGGTCCCCAGCACAGCCCCAGCCGGCCCGTGACGGGGGAGAGTTAAAGGAAACAGACTGAAAGACAGCTGGTGTCTGCCACGGCACGACAGCGCGACCTCTCCGCCAAGGGGTGGAGGGGGTAAAGGGCAATTTAAAAAATGGTGTGGAACAAGTTGAGGTTTGGCAAGAAAGAGGCGTTTTTGGACCCCAGATCTCTATCCACTAGAAATGGCACGAGCTTGCCTGTGGTTATAATTATGTTGGCCCTTAAGGCAAAGAGAAGGAGGAAGATTCCAGAAAATAGACCGTGAGCAAGGACAACAAGGACATTTTAAAATTAGGATGGATCCCCGACCTCTGGCAACAAGCCTAAACCAGTGACCTTGCTCCCCCTTGCCGGCCTCTGGAGAGCTGAGCCCGGGCCCTGTTGCTCTTTCATGGACAAACACTTATCAGGCAACAGACACTCCTTTTCAGTTAAGAAGCAGAGTTATCCGAAGCCACCCAGAATTATCTCAGCACACAAGGTCTAAACATATGCAACAAAGTCAGACCTCAAGATCTGGTCCTGGTTCTTAACTAGCCCAAGACACACGCCTGCTGAATTGGCAGGTCTCGCCTGTTCTGCAAACGTGACCCAGTTGTGAACTCAGATGTTTCAGATTAATCTAGAAGCGCAGGGTGGTTTGAAGCACTCTCATAACAGGACTCTTCGCATTTTCTTTAAAAAGGCCTGGGAGGCCCGGGAGGCCGCGCGCACAGAATGCCCCAGGGAGCACCGGAAGACGGATTTTCAGCAACAGAAGGGTGTCGCGGCCTAGCGGGTCCTGTTCCCTGTGTCTTCTCTAGACCAGTCATCAAGGAGCCTGTGGGCACAGCCGAATCTTGCAGCCCAGCCTCCTTCCATCTTCATTGGCTGCTCTCGTTGTAGACCTTTCCCCCGCAGAGCACGGGGCCCTGTTGAGGGTGCCAGGCCTCCTCTAAGCTCCGACAGAGAGAACCCAGAAGGGAGGTGGCTGCGGAGCAGGCACTGCCCAAGAGTATGAACGCGCCCTCCCGGCCCAGGAGAAACCCTCAGCTTTGCCGTCCCAGCGTTACCCAATACGCATCAGTGGCCCAGGACTGAACCAGGACAGAGATGACGAAGGGGGGGCTCTCCCTGCGAAACGGTCGCCCCACAAGGCCCAAGGCTGGCGGGCAGTCGTTCAGCCTCGGGAAAGCACACAGGTCTGAAGAGCAGTGAGTCCTGACCCGACTCCCGAGTGTCAGCGAGGTGAACACGAGCAGAGCATGCTCTCAGTGGGGACCACGGCCTTGTCTACGAAACAAGTAGAACACCACCCACAGAGCTGTGGGGTTCATCCAAAGAGACCTTGGTTTTGAAAGTACTCGGGGAAAAACACAAAGCAATGTGTAAATGCCAGGGGTTATTACTGAAAATCTTATTCTTCCTTCTAATAAGTGCTCTGCTCCCCCCTTCTCCCTACATGAACCCTACATGTCTCATCCTGAAACATAGGAATCACCTTATACCCTTTCTGGAACAAAGGAAATCATAAAGAAGTCAATTATAAATAGACTTACATCTCAAAATACAGAAACTTAGAAATGAAACAGAACATTTCACAATAGAAAAGCAGCTCAAGCTTCTCTCATTTCCAGTCACAAGGACTTCATTCTTGTGAAGTACTTTGTCTTTCAAATGAATAGACACATTCTCTTTAATGCCAAAAGCCTGGGAAGAGAGGCGAGGGTGACATCATAGAGAACAATCGCGATGCTCGACACCAGGAGAAGCCAAACTTCTTACTGACAAAGTGAGATATGTTTCAAGGGTTTGCAATAGCTTGATGAGGTTTTTAGAAAGCCATCTATCCGTTTCTTCAAATAAATGAAGTTTTAAGTGTGTGTGCAGCAGAACTGGTAAAGGACAGCGTCCCCAGCTGAAGACCGCAGTGTAGCTTGTGGAATCGTGAACACAGGCCCACAGAGTTACATGGTGGAGCAGGCATGGCTCTGGGGAACTGGCTCCATGCAATCATTTCATCAGTTGTCCTCAGAACCAGCCGTGTGCGGGGCTCGGTTATGAGGCCTGTGGCACAGATGAAGCTGGAAAGACTATCGCCAACGAAACTCAGCCAAGCATCTGCCTATACTGATTCTGGGTCATCTAGGGAGGGCCCCTAGCCTGATGTCTGTGCTCGTGTCTGAGGAAAAGTCCTTCCTGGAGGTCAGTACAAATCCTACAGAAGCAGCAGGAAGAGAGCTTTCCTCTCCCAAGTCGGGGCGGTATCAGAGGAAGGCAGCTAGAAGAAGGAACAGATGACAATTCCTGAAAAGCTGCATGTGAATCCCTGGACAAAGCTAGGCCAGGTTCCAACCCCCTTCTTTGAGCAAGACTCCAACCAGCACCTCACCCCTTTCCACTACCCAAACTCTGCCCCAGGCCACTGAGCTGCAATGCAGGCCTCCTTCCCACCGAGCTGCCACTCCCACAATCACAAAGGTCCATCCCAGGGACCACATTGCTCCTGTCAGGCCAGGGAGCCAGCGTGCGCCCTTAATGCCTGCGGGGGGAGATGGAAGCCAAGCAGAGCTCCTGCTGCTCTTCCACTCTGGTTTCTGTCTTTCTTTCTTTCTTTTTTTAAGATTTATTTATTTCTGCATACAAGCTGGGGTACAGGCCAGAGGCATTGGGCGGCGAGAGGGTTCACCAGAGACAGAGTGGGGAGTAGAACAGGCAAATCGATGGAAATACACTGCTGAGGGGAGCAGCGGGCGAGGCAGGAGAGGTCTGCTGCGCCATGTGGGAATCTCCCCAGCCGGTGTCGAACTTGCGCAGCCACCACTGCCGACAGCTCCACAGAGCAGTGCTGTCCCGCTGCGCCACCAGGGAGGCCCCTCTTCCACCCTGGTTTCTTAAGAGAAGGATTTACTGAAGAAGGTGAAGCACCAGGCAGAAGGGCGTGCTTTCTCCAGCACCGCGTGCCCAACAAAGCTCAGTGCAGAAGGAAGCTGTTACTCTGGCACAACCGGCCACGTGTGGTGAAAGGAAACGAGGACTTCGGAGAGGAAGCAGAAGCGGCAAGTTGGTGCTGCTCGATTTTCACCCGCCACCTCGGCCTTCACCGCCCCTCTGCTCTCCCCACCCACCCACCTAGGAGCATTCACAGTGGACACTAACAATACTTCTCACACTATGTTTTTTTCCTTTTTAAAAATATTTATTTATTTATGCATACAAGCTGGGGTATAGGCCAGAGGTGGGGGGGGGGGGCGGGCAGTGAGATGACTCCCCAGAGACAGAGTGGGGAGCAGAACAGGAGGATCTACTGAAGTACACTGTTGAGGGGAGCAGCAGGAGAGGCAGGAGAGGTCTGCTGCACCATGTGGGAAGCTCCTTCGCTGGGGATCGAACTTGTGCTGCAGTGGCTCTGGATAGCTTCATAGTGCTACTCTTAACCTGTTGCACCACCAGGAAGGCCCACTCTCGCACTAAGTTTTTAATGGGGGCAGGTGGGATAGAGCCCGCATTTGGGAAAACAGTACCCACAAAGAGCAACACTCACTAGCTGATACGGCTCAGAGAGTTAGTCACAGACCCATGCATGATGCGACATGAGGCCGGGGGCTGGGAACAGGTCTTCAGCACCCGTAAGCACAAGAAGCTAAACCGCTATTTTAGGGGTTAGGGTGGGAATGGGAGGCAGCTCAGGGGACCCAAAGTCCTTAAGGCCAAAAATGGTTCTTTTTCAAATGGACACAAATATTCCCACCCTCAAATGGACTAAAATAAAAATAGAATTGCAGCTTAGCTATAAAAGCTCCTACACTCCCTGGAGGCTCCCCCTAGGCATTCTTACCTCTGCTGTGGTTGACCCCTCTGAGGGTGACCTGAGAGAGGATATTTATAGTTCATACCCATCTACTTCCTGCAGATCTGGTGTTTTTAGAGCCTGCTGAATTAGCCATTCCCAGGCTAACAGATTTCAAGTGAAACAACAAGTCTTAGAATGAGGAAGAAAATATAATCCACTTAACTCAACAGATGCCTTTTCTAAAGGTGACTTAATGGGCCTATTCTCATGCCTTGGGTTGCTATTAAGAGAAAACCTTGAACTACTAGAAAGAGAGGAAAACAGGGGCTCCAGTTCAATATACTTTCTCCTTAGAAGAGAGCTAATTAATGCTTGTTTATCAAAATGATTTACCCATTTTCTTGCCTACACAGAACTGATTCTAGAGAACTAAGTTTCCTTAAGGGCCCCTCTTATGATTTCAGGAATTAAGGCTGATATAGTCTCTACCTCCTCTCTTTTCCCCCCACATCTGTCCCACTCTCCACCCCTAGCAAAAAGGATCCTTTATCAAGATTCTTCCCTTTAAGCATCAGTCTATGATGCTTACTGGGACATAAGGCCCTCTGAAAGTCTTGATGTTATATAACCCACACTACAAATGAAACACTCAGAAAACAGATTTTGGAAAAGGAAGGAAGAAAAATAATACCAACCAGGGCCTCTAAAATTTTTCTTACACAATGTCCAACATTTTAAGCTAAAAATTACCAGATATGTTAGTCAAACAAAATGACTGAAAAGTAAGTAAAAAACCCAGAGTCACTTACTAGTAATCCAGACATTAGATATTAGACACAGAATTTCAAACAGTGAGATACTGATCTTCACAAGGTTTATAAGAAGATGGAGGATTTTGCCAGAGAACTGAAATTAAGATTTTAAGAGACAGGTGAAACAGCAGGCTAGATAGAGTGCCAAAGAGAATCAGTGAGCTAGAAAATAAGTCAACGGGAAATATCCAAATCAAAGCATGAAGGAAAAACAAGGGGGTAAAAATACAGACAAGAACATGAGAGGTACAGGGGACAGAGGAAAAGACCAAGTTCCACGTAACCAGAGTCACAGAAAGGAGAAAGAGAGAAGGAGCAGATGCATGGTGTGATGTGTCTCTAGCCAAGACTTTT
Source organism: Scalopus aquaticus (assembly GCA_004024925.1). NCBI lineage: Eukaryota > Metazoa > Chordata > Mammalia > Eulipotyphla > Talpidae > Scalopus > Scalopus aquaticus. The sequence goes on from PVIJ01003655.1 coordinate 78,566, forward strand.
CCAAAAGTGCCAAAAGGCTGCAGCTACCAACTCAAGATGTTCTACAAATGCTAAGCAAGAGCACCACCACTGGGTAATGTTATTATTAAAAATGGTAGCAGAGGGGCCTCCCCGGTGGCGCAGCGGTTAAGCGCTGCACTGTGGAGCTGTCGGCAGCGGCGACGCGAGTTCGACGCCCGGCCAGGGAGGATCCCACATGGCGCGGCAGATCTCTCCTGCCTTGCCCGCTGCTCCCCTCAGCAGTGTATTTCTGATCTGCCTGTTCTGCTACCCGCTCTGTCTCTGGTGAACCCTCTTGCCGCCCCACACCTCTGGCCTGTACCCCAGCTTGTATGTATAAATAAAAAATAAAAAAAAATGGTAGCAGAAAGCAAGTCTTGGAAGCAGTCAACGGCAAAAACAGCCCATTACCTTCGAGGAACACCAATAACCTTGCCCTGACAGCTCCCTCTACAGATGATGCCTAAGTGTGGATTGTCACTGAGAGAAACGGCCAGCCCAGAATTCAAAATCCAGTAAAAGCATCATTCAAAAACACAGAAGAAATAAAGGTATGTTCAGAAAGAATAATTCATAGCCAGAATACCCACAAAAGGAAGGGAAATGAGGATATGCAAAGAAAAGAATGAATGATAACAGGACAAAAATGTATATAGCATACAGATCTAAATAAATATGGACCATTTAACAACAACAACAAAAAAAAATTAAGTGCTTTGTGAGTGTGAAACATATACAGAGAGCTAAAACACATGACAGCAATAGCAAAGAAGAACAAGGATCTGGCATCATCTGAGAGGAAATTCCAAGGAAGCAAAATAAAGACAGGATAAAGAAATACTCCATAACCAAGTAAATCTGATCTTCAGTCTATAATGGAGACTCTAGTACATGTGCTCCAGGAAAGATAAGTGAGAAAGTTTATAGCAACGTTCACAATAGCAAATGACTGGAATAGGACCTCTCTGTTGGCCTAAGGGTTAAGTCTCAGCACAGTGAAGCTATGGGCAGCCACTGCAGCACAAATTCAATCCACTGCCAGGAAGCTGACCCACGTGATACAGCAGACCTCTCCTGTCTTGCCCACTGCTCCCCTCAGCAGTGTATTTCAGTCAATCTGCCTGTTCTGCTCCCCACTCTGTGTCTTGTGAATTTTCTCACCCCTTCTCCCCCCCACACACCTCTGGTCTACACCCCAGCTCTTGTATGCATAAATAAATAAAATAAATCTTAAAAAAAAAACACACTGGAATAGTTGAAATGCTTAGCTAAAAGTTTTAACAGATAAAGCCAACAAATTCACACAATGGAATACTATACAAGAGTGAAAATAAATGAGCTATAGATATACATATTGGCATGGATGGATCTCAAAAACTTAATGCTAAGTAAATAAAAAAAGATCACAAATAGCTATATTGAATATGATTTTGTATATAAGTTCAAGCCATGTAAAACTGTAAGTACACTGTTTGATTTCATACAAATAGAGTTAAACTACATGTACAAATGAAAGACATGATTATCACAAAATTCAGGACAAAGATTACCTGAGGGTGTGCAATGAAGAAAGGGAAGGTCAAAAGTATATTCTGTTAACATAATATTCTATCACACTGGATCAGCATATTCTGTTTAAGCTAAGTAGTAAGTAGGTCATTTTCATCTGCACGTTCTTTAAAATGTACATATAATATATAACACTCTATTGTTTGACTTCCTAATTAAAAAAAGTTTATGGAAATTTTTTTCTAAACATGCCACCAAAGGCAGAATTAATTTTTAAAAATAAAAAAATAACTTCATAAGAATTATGCCTCCATTTTAAATACCACCATCTTTAAAAGCAGCATAAACAGGATATTCTCTAAATTTTGGCAAGTTGGTAGAAAAAGAGGAAAAAAAGGAAACAAGCTAAGGGAAAAAACACAGCTAACTTGAACTGCTAATTATGAGACGCAGAGAGAGCTCCTTGTTGCAGCGACAGAGACAAAAGCAAGCAATGGGTCTTCTCTCTACTCCTTACCGTCCTGCCTCCACTCAAAGCAGGGTAGAGCTAAGAAGTAAATCACTTTGCAAAAGGAGAGCAGCCAACTGCAGGCTCCTGAACTGCACTGGTTAAATGGTTTGACTCTTAAGAGTTTAAGGACACAGCGTATCAAATTAAAATGAACTCAGAGGGTACTCAAATCTTGGATTTCAATGAATCCCTTCCTCTCAGACTTTACCTCAAGATAACCAATCACATCCTGCAAATAAATGATAGCTATTCACTTGATAGCTATCCACTTGATAGCTACCCACTTGAGCAAGGAACAATAGCTTGGAAGTAGGAAGAAAGGCCATTGTTACTCAAGATGGAAATATCCGGTGGGTAGAAAGTTAATTGGGGGACACGCCCATGCCAGTTACTACTCTCACGGGTCCCTCAACCGCCACTAAAATCCTGACTTTTCAACTCCAGCCGGGCCCACAGTGTGGCCTCTGCAGGCCTCTGCTCACGCCCCACAGGGCTCCCCACTCTGGATCACGTCTGCATGTGGCTTTACTGGCACGGGGTCCAAAGGCCAAGCAGTTGCGTCTGCATGTTTCCTCGTGAGGCTAGAAGGACACACCACGCTGGAAGTTCAGCCCAACGACGGGCCACTGTGGCTTCGGCTTCCTTGCACCCTCGCTACCCAGAGCAGTGCCAGCAAGAGGTTGAGAGCAACTCGCGGATCTGCTGTGCACCCCTCTTCAGCTCTTTAGCACCTGGCCATCCCCACGTCACACAAATTCTCTCCTCCCATCCACCTAAAATTAAAAACACGTTCCATTTCCTAAATCTAGACCGGTCTGTGCTCTTATAAGCAGTAGATATTCTTCAATCAATCACTAATCCTCTCTGCTCTCATACTGTCAATTTTCTGGAAAAATAACCGGGTCTGCTCAATCTGAAAGACGCCTGCCTTTAGCTTTCCCTCCACTCAAGCTGGGGCGCGCCCGCTCACTTCCCTCTATGGCGTAGGCTTTAGAAGAGTGTGCACACCTACCGCTACCACTGCCTCAGTGTTCCCATTAGTGGAAGTTCTGAGGGGCTCTGAAGGCACGCAGCTCTAGTGACTGACACAGGGCCGGTATCGGACATAAAACAGCGCCGCGGGACAGGCTGCGTGCCTGCTGAGGAGTGATCTCTCAGCACCTCTCCCACAGAAGCCAGGCCCAGGCACCATCTGCTCCTGGGTTGCATATTTCAAAGGCAGCATTTAGGGAGGAAAACAAAAACCATCCAGAGTCCAAGGCAAAGAAGGGAGACAAGACCTAAGGCAGTTTCTCAGACAGAAGGAACAACCCTCAGAGGGTGCCCGCGGCTGTGCCAGGGGCTCAGGGGATCTCCAACCTTAGTCACACCCGCGTTCCGGCAAAGAGGCGGACCGACAGGAAGAGAGGAATTCACCGCCCTGGATGTTTCTTGATCTTCAGAAATTATGGGTCACAACTTCCTATGCTAACAAAAGAGAGCAGAATGGACTTAAAATCAACTTCAGAACTTCCCAACCAGATGACGACGGCGGTGAGCGACTGTTCCTTAGAGAAACCAGTGACGTGATGTTTTCACAGGATGGCTCGACTGCTGTGCTGAGGACAGATGTGAGAGGGCAGAAACAGGAGGCGACATCCAGCCAGGCGGAGGACAGTCGCTGGAGCAGCCTGGTGGGGGTGGGGAAGGTGCAAATTTTGATGCAGCTGGGAGGATCTGCGGGACAGAGGCCGGGGTATGACAGAAAGCAGTGGCTCTGGGGGGCGGGGCAGCTGGAAGAACAGAGACAGGGGGAGAATTTTCAAGTGGCATAAATCGCCTAGCACTGCAGTGATCAAATACTAGTTCCTGCATTTCAAAAGTTCAGGGCTGATTCAGAACACGAGCCTCAAAATGGGGTTAGTTAGGCCACACTAAAGTTGGGAGTCGGGGTGGAGAGGGAGGCGAATGACAACACACTCAGGAGTCAGTTCTAGCGCCAAACTGTCAATGACGTCCATGAAAAGCTGGAACTCACTCACTCAGGCTACAGTTAACCATCGGTCGGAGATATGGGGCAAGATGTAACCTCGCCTTCAGTATGAACCCCGTTCCTCACAGATCCCCAGACGTCAGGCGGTCCTGGCAAGAGACTTTACAGAAACAGCATTCCACACTGTGTCCAAACAGCTCCCACGCCCATTGGGTGACGGGTGCTGAGGAGGGGCCTAAGCGGCCACCCGCAAGTATCGGAGCACAGGTGACAGGGTGGGGGCCACCAGGAAGCACACGCCACTCATCGGCGCTCGTGCCGCTGCACGTTGGTCACGTCCAGTTCAGCTTTGTCTACAGTGACAGCTTGATGAACGCATCAGACAGGGTCAGCCGTGTTTCCCGAACAGGATCTGGGCATCAGCGGCAAACGTTTCACGTGTTGAGCTTCAAATTGTGCAGAAAAGCCAAGTGAGGAAGGAGCCCGCCGCCTCCCTGCCGCCTGCCGCTCGAGAACAGTCCGGGTGTGTTAAGAGAGGCCGTGAGATGGTCGGCTCTGGGCTTCAGGAACGGTATCGTCCCGCTAAGCCTGAGTGCAGACACTAGCTCAGCAGAAGAGCTGGGCAGACCCTTAACTTGGCACCCTGGCCAGAAAGAAGACTGTGGCTGGACTTGAACCCTACCTGCGGTGAAGAGGCCACGTAATGGTTTTAGCTCTAACTTTATAAAAAGCAAGGCTGGTTTGTTTTTCCCGGGGGTGGGTGAGTGGGTAGGTGGGGGGCTGTTGATTTTGTTTTGGCCCCTTTTGTGGAAGATGTGACTTCCTCATACGCAAACGCCTGCCAAGCTCATCAGCACGTCACACAAAGTGCATGCAGGCTAACGGTCAAATCACAACAGCCGCGCTTAAGATTGTAAATTCACTGACAATCAGCGAGGGGAGAAGGAGGGGAAACAGAGGCACTTAAAAAGGCGGCCAGCCTGCCCCTGAACAGCCCTGCCACCCATCAGTGTGACACCTTGCCCCTGGACCTCTTTCTGAGACCCTCCGAGGCTGCCCCCTCCGAGCCCTTGTCCGCGCAGCGAACCTCTCCCCAGGCAGTAGAGGCGCCACAGACCTCTGTTCCTTCCCTGGGGGCAGAGGGTCTGCCCTGCTCTCATGCCCGCCCGCTGGCCGGCACCATGTAGCCTCGCACCCCGACACCTGGTGTCGTCTCGGGACCGTCCCCTGTGAGGGACAAGACCTGAGGGAGGGCTCTGTCTCACTCAGGTTCATTTTCTGGCGTTTACACAGGGCCTGGTGTTTTCAGTTGTCCATATACAGCTGTGAACTTACCATACAACATAATAAATAAGACTGTTAAAATGAGATTATGCTTTTTGCACATACATCTCTACTCAGCCAGCTGTGAGCGGGGGCAGAACTGAGAAAAACGCCTGCCCAGAGTGTCTCGGACAGAGTGAGAACGCCCCCTGGTTCCCAGCACCGGCTCAGTACAACATCTACAAAAGAGCTAGTTAGACAGCTCAGGGTAAGAAGGGAAAGGCCTTCAAACTGGGGCTCAAGTTCTCTGCACCTGAGAGTGGCCTTCGTGGCTAAGTTCCACATAGCCGACACGCAGCGGGGCCCAGGGGTGGACGGTGCTCGGGAGACGGGGTGCAGTCTGTGCCCAGGCTCTAGCTCTGAGGACCAGGCTGTGGGGCCCCATTCCTAAACTTGGACCACAGACTTCATTTCTCTGAGCCTCGATGTTCTTGTGTACAAACGGGGACTAACATTTGCTAGGGGTTGCGAGGGTGAAACAAACAGCATGTGTGTGAAGGCAGAATATCAGTAAATATTAGCTGGACACCCACCCACTACTAGCTTGGATTCAAAACTCCCCTCATCTGTGTGGCCAGCAGTTCTTTGCCACGTTCTCTGTGAGGCCACAGAGGAAAACACAATTACCAGGCCAAATACAGCAAAAACAAGCCAAGTGGCCAGTGGTCAGACCTCACTGCAGTAATCTATTTCACAAAGGGCACCACGTGGACAAACCTCAGGGGTCAGCTGGGAGAACAGATAATGGGAGACAAAGGCAAGGAAATACAAAATTAACACTGTTGTTACTCCTTATCCGAACACAGACAAAGTGAGATACACAACCCTCCAGGACGAAGGAAACAGGTCCGGGTGTCTGATGGAATTTCCTAAGATTGTTACTATGTAGTACAAGGTTAACCTAAATGTTTCTTTGCACACAGTCAAGCCTATGTGAAATGTATCAGAGATGATAGAATAAAGGTTTGGGTTTTGTGTGAACAAAACTGTTTTCAAGAAATGTATCATTACCAGGCAGATTAGGAAAATATCAGAGTTAAAAGCACCCTTGGTCTAGAAATAAGTTAATTTACTGCTGGCGGGCAGGGGAGAGGGAGGGTGTCTAGAAGCTGAGTAAACAGGCAGAAGAGCAGGTAAAGCAAACATTGCCAGGTGACTGTCGAGGGTGTGACCGCAGGCTGAGTTAACAGACTGGCACTTCCCAGCGGGCTGAAGACGGTGCCTGCCTGGGCGCCTCTCCCCCCCCCCCCCCCCGCAAGCCGAGGCTAAGCCGGCACTTCCCGCACGCCCTCCACAGCCGGCAGGTGGATTTTCCAAACAGAAGGTGAAAACCTAGCCCAGGCCTCGCGTAGGCACCCATTGCCCAGATGTGCCAAAGTGGGGGAAGGGGCCAAATTCTAGCCGCGCACCTGCGGTCTCTCCAGACCGGACGTCTGAGGGAAGCGAGGGGGAGAGGGTATGAGGGCCGGTGTGACTCCACAGGCACGGCACCTCGCAGGCAGTGTGGACAGCAACTGAAGACCACAGATAACCAATCCCTTTCGTAAGGGATAAAAGGACTAAAGAAAAAAGCTGGAAATCTGGGCAAGATGCTCCAGACCTCTTTCCCCATCTCTCTGTCTCTCTCTCTGTCTCTCTCTCTCACACACACACACACACACACTCCCCCCCTCCCCTCCCCTCCTCTTTGTAAAAGGCCTTTAATTAGCTCACATCCTATGCTGACTGTGCTCCCTAATACCTTCTGACACCAGCCTGCTGGCTGGGCTGTGGGGTCTAAGTGCAGCCTGGTTTAGGGGCTCCCTGTGGACCCCTGCTGCTCTTATCTCCACAGATGCCTGAGGAGTTTGGTATCTTCCCTCTCAGGCCCCCTGGGAAGCTGCCCCAGCAGGTGCCCGTTGGCAATAGTTTTGTGTTACAGGCCTGAATGAATGATCCCCGCAGGAGCCGCCGACTGTTTTCACAGACACAGAAGGCAGTCAAAAGTCCACCACGTGAACTTGGAATGACCCCAGCTGCAGAGTCACTGGCGGGTTCATCGAGAGGGCAGGCACGCTTTATTAAACAACTAATACTCTTCACAGATAACTTTCCGAAAAAGCAAAAGTGTTAACTCTTTGCAATCTTGCTCTCACGAGCAAGCGGAAGGGCTGAGCCGTGTGATTTGGAGTTTAAACTCTCAACCCACATGAGGGTTTTGCGATACAAAGACGGTGATTTCATCTGACCTGGAGAAGGGTCAGGCCTTAGTCACCATTTGGTCCGCTGTTTTGTTAAAGTGTTCCAGATTAAAGTAAAACGGCAAAACACCACGGTTCCAGGCACCTACGCTAGCGACAGCGCTTGGCCGACTGACCCCGCGGCCGTGCCAGGAGGGGCGGCCACACTCCCAGGGCCCGCTCGCTGCTCCTCGCACAGCCCTCGGGTCAGCCAGAGGCAGCACAGTCATTCCTTTTTGAAGGAGGATTGGGAAAAGGCGCAAGTTCAGGTCAAGCGCTCTAATGCCCACATTCTCTCAGGCCTGCAGGACAGCCGCCTCCGCGGCATCCCCCAGAAGGCGCAGCCACGTCTGCCCGAAGTTAGAATCAGCACTGAAACAAACCCCCTTTCCTTTTCTTTTCACCCACAAACTTTAGGAGGAACCCGGTGACAACAACAGTAACTAACCATGCAGACCCACATACACACAGCTGGACTTAAAATTTCATTTTAACCAACAAAGACATGTTCACTTTGGCATCAATCGAAGACTCCGTTTTCTCTGCATCTCACCAACTGCCATCTATATCTGATTATGGAGGGGCGCCCCGTCTGTCTTTCTGAGGGGAGGTTCAACTCTGCATGGCTAGCTGGCTGATGCGATGCTGCTGAAGGGCTAGTGGTGTTTAGCACTTCAAAGGAGCGGTCCTCCCACCCACTCAGGTGAGCTGACCTTTACACAAAACAGACCTGCTGGGCTTGACAAGCCCCCGAGGGCATTCTGCAAACCGGGCACAGGGCCGGTTAGGGTCCCAGGACGAACGGGACTCCTCCAGGAGCTCAGTCTAGTGCGGACACTGGCAGACAAGCTCAACATGAAGACCGAAGAGAAAACAGATATGAGGCGGGGATTCCAGCTGCACTGTTTTCCCCCCTTCACTGGTCAGAGGGCGAGAAGTAGGGAACCCCCAGTGCCCACCCCTTCTGAAAGACACGCCAGATCTGTGGCCAGAAGGCCTGGGGCGGGCTGGCGCTGTGACCGATTCTCTGTGAGAACCTCTCCCCTGTGAAATTAGGAAGAGCTAAAAGCTGACCGAGTTCTTTCCAGAATCGGCAGCCGAGTGTCTGCGGACGTGTCGGGGAGCGTGCTGCAGTGTCGGGGAGCCCCACTTTGCCCGTCCTGCTGGAGAGAAAGGCGGTTTCAGGTGGGAGGTCCGTCTGCGAAGAGCACGGGCCCCAAGGGAAAGGCAGGGCCTAGGCTTCATTATGACGCACACTGAGGCAGGGGTTCTCGGGGAACTCAGGTTTTTTGGGTTACTAAGTCTGAAGTTAAGACACTATTCACGATTGGGTTTTCTCCTTTAAAAAGAAACAGGTGGAACGTCTTCCTGGTGTCTAATCCTAAGGGGTTTCTCTCCATCTAACTTACTGAGGCACCTCAATCGTCTTGCCAAGTGACCTGTACAACAACTGCACTTGCTGATGTCACGGGGCACAACCCCCAAAGAGGCAGGAGCACCCCCACAAGAGGCTGATAGGGCCTGCCTGACTTTGCCCCAGGGCCTTGTTTCTTTGTGATGGTGGGACTAGGTTCACTTGTCCAGCTGTGCCATCACAGCCAGCCACTCGCCTGGCCGGCGTGGGTGTGTTAAGGCTGGGGGCTGAATTTCCCTTCGCTGGGCGGGATGTGTCCCGCTGGGTTAAATGACCCCGCTGCCACGGAGGTGCGGCTGCTGAGGGGAGAGGGTGCTCTCAGCAGCAGCCGCGTGGACTCTGGGGGCGAGGAGCCAGGGCTGCAAGGAGCCTTTGGGGCCCGTCTCTTCTCCAAGTTGCCCACTGACCCTGCCAGAGTCAATTACCTTTGCTGTATGACTCAATTTCTTCCTCTGTCAAGTAGAAATCATCACACTTGCACTCTTTAATGTATAAGTTTGTGAAGATCAAATAATAAGGAGTGTGTTACAAAGGTTAACTTCCCATAAAACTACAAGGAGCTATTAGTAGCTCTTCCTTCATAACTAACTTTGGCATCATCCTCGCCAATTTCCAAGTAACCAATAAAGAGAAAATAATCCTGCTGGCCACAGTATCCTGCATTGAAACCTTACGACAGCAACCAAGCTGAAACAATGGCTGTTTTTGGAAGCATGTTCTGCTTAATTTTCTTCTCAGTGAAAACACTGAAAGTTATTGCTTCCAAACCAATGTGTTGTTATATAAATTCAATAGCTTGCAGGAAATGTTTACTTAAACATGTTCCTCTCATAAAGCAAACAGATATTTCCCATAAATATTAGTTTAATCCATTACATTAGGAGGAACTGGGCTTCCCTCTGTCCCCAGGAGCAGTTTCCCAGGAGCCCTGCACCTCCAGCAGGGCCGTGCCTGGCCAGCACGGCGCTCCCCAGCCTCACTCTAGCCAGGTCAGTGCCGGGACTCAGTGATGGGAAGGGGGGTGGGGAGAGGAGGACGTCGAGAGTCGCCAGCCCTTCCCTCTCTGTATCTTCACGCACCGAGCATGATTGCTGGTGTCAGTCAGCATCCGGATGTGTTTGGGAGGAAAGTCACAAACATTTTTTGTTTCTGTTTATTTCAGCTAAAAACCACAAAATAGACAATTAAGAAAATTCAGCAGGTGTGTCATTACTTAGTCATTACCTTCCAGATGTAAACCTGTGGAAAATGCCACACGAGCTAGACAGGGCCCGCCCGGACAGCCGGGCCCATTTCCCTTCTTCTGACAACAAAGGCTCCTAGCTAGGCACAGGGGAAAGGGGCAAAAATTGACACAGATGGGACCTTTACCTTCTAGGAGCTTTAAGTTTACTCTAGGATGCAAATGAGTAAACAGGCAACTGCACCCCACCTTCTGTCCTAAGCTGAGTTCGCTGTGTCCAGCCCTGCTGGCCCCGGGGCACTGTGTTCACGAACCTGAAATGCGCCACACAGAGCCCAGCTGCCACACTTGCTCTGTGTCACGACCACTTACCTCTGACGGCCTGACCTATCCCATTGCCCTCAAAACAACCCTTTGAAGTCTTAGGAGCCTACAAATCTGCCACAGCACCAGCATGTGCTCAGTGAGGATCAGTGTTTGTTGAACGGCTGCTTGTCTGAGGCATGTGCACAGATGGCTGCAATCTAAGGCGAGCACAACAGAGGCGCCAAGGGAGTCCCAGAGGAGAGGATCTGACAGGGCATTTAGCCTGGACCTTACAAACCTGGAGCCGCTTGGGTAGAGACAGGGAGAAGGGCATTCTAAACAGAGGATACATTTTAAACCGAAGTGCAAAGGTGAGGAGAGAACAGACACAGGAGGGAAATGGCATTCTAGACCTTTCTCTCCAATCTTTATCTCACTTTCCCAATTTGGCGCCTAGATTTTTGAGCTTATCGTTGCCTTCCTTGTGGGCCTTGCTAGGAAAGTTCCTTGTCCTCAGAGCTGGCACAGGAGGGCTTCCCACCGCTGTATAGTGGCCAAGTGAGAGAGAAGCCACCGGCCACCGGAGCTAAGTGCTGTGGGAGGAGAGCGCCCCCGCCAACTCTGGTTACCCTCTGCGCCTCCAGGCTGCCACTGCCGGGCTTGGGGAGCCTCCAAGACAGCCGGTTAGGTCTAGAGACGCGGCATCAACTAGACATGAGGAAAGCCAAGGAAAAGCCAGACTCTTAGTCCTTTTGGAATTATCTTTTCTTCCATGATCTCTCTTATGGAGAACTTCCCTTTATCCACAACACTGTAGAAATGACTGAATGGAATGTCCTGATACAAGCTTAAGCTCTTTCCATACCACCCCCCATTCCCCTCTATAACACTCCATTCTAAGGATTGCTGTCGTCACACACCGAGCTCCCCAATACAGGTTCCCCAAGCAGCTCACACACACACAGCACCCCGAGTAACGGGAGCCTCAATAAGCCTCTAAAGAGGAAGGTGCGTTTTTCTCCATGTGTGTTCCTTAACCCACTCTGTGGGGAAAGTCACACCAACCAGGCCCATGGTCAACGCCAAGGATGCTGGGTAAAGCTAAGTAAGCACTGCCCAGCAGTGCTCTGCCAGCCAGGAGACCAGGCGGGAGCTACAGCACCTCTGCCTGCCTGTCCTGGGCAAGTTACATATTTCCACCAGGCCTCAGTTTCTGCATTGGTGAAGTGGTGGCGGTGATGACAATGAGGATACAATCATCACCTGCCTGGTTTCAGGCTTCTAGAAAGGATCACAGTTGTAGAAATGCTCCCTCAACAACAAAAACCATGACAACTATAAAGCAGTATTGTCATCAGTCCAATCAGAAATGACAAAGTTCTAACGAGTTACTCTTTCTCCTTTCCCCTACGAAGCAAACCACAGAATGGTCAAGAGAACCAACCACAAAACTCGCAGCAGCGGCACCACCCGAGATGCCCCCTGCCTCCGGCGATGTTGTCACGGGGCTCTGGAAGCTGACCTGCAGGCAGAACTCAGTCAGAAACGCCTTTGCAGAGCTGGAAACGCTGGACTATCAGCTAAGGGGAGGCGAGAAAGGGCGTAAAACGGTGACTGGAGAGGAGTCTACTTGCTGCCATTGATGACAGCGGGAAAGCACGACTCTCCCTCATTTTGTATACTCGGTGTTGAAAACAAAATATTATTTTAAATGACATCCTAGTTCCTTAGAAATGCTTAAAGTAGCCAAGTGCAGGAAATGCTTAAGGAAATTGCGTGTGACCTGCACATCGAGAGGAGATGGCGTGGGAGCCGGAGCGCCAGGCTCTGGCCTGCTCCAGGGGCAGAGTGGCAGGACCCGCGCGGCAAGCCCTCCATGTAGACGGGACTAAATCTCGGGTCAAGCGCAGCACGAGAGGTGTGTGAGAAAACACATCGCTCACTCACGTGCTTCTGAGTCCCACAGGAAGGCTTTTAATCCTTTCCTCCCATTTCAATTACATAAGATTAAGGATTCACACAGTAAAGATCCAATCAGAAAGTCCTGAAAGCAGAGCTGGGAACCCCAAAGGCCCGACACAGAGGAGTTAAAGTTAGGAAGGAATGGAAAATCAGTTGGAGTTCTACTTTTAAATGATGTTACCATCATTTCTGTTCCTACTAAGGTTTGAATCTGGTAGAGAATTATATTGGAGAAGCTGCCTCATGCAGAGGAAAAATATACGGGCACTTCCAGATTCACATTTTTCTACAGCTTCCGGCTCCCAGGCTTGATGTTAAATTTTAGTGGTGGTAACAAACCACTGGGAGTCTTATTTTTCTCATCTGTAGAATGGAGACAAGGCTTCCGGCCTGGCGGGGAAGTGGAGACCACATAAGGCGGCACAGGGACCTCTCCCGGCCACACCGACACGGGGCAGGACAAGACAAGGGAAGCCGGGGACCCACATCCCCTCTGGCCGTGGGGGTGCTGCTGACCAAGGAATTTCCTCTTTCTCCTAAGAAAACACTTGATTTAGCTTTGCTTCAAAATAGAGAGACTTACAGAGATAATTATAGGGGAGGGAAAAGTAAACGAAAATAGAAGCGACCTTCCAAACAGAGTGAGTGATTTGACCTTTTACTGCCAAGAACTGGAATTTGATTTCTCCGTTAGATGTTTATAAAGACAGGTTTTAGCTTGTCTCACCCTGGGTCTGTCAGAATTCTATGAGAAAGGCCAAATGCTAATATGAAGGATACTGAAAGGCAGAAAAGGATGCGTTAGCCCATCCCTGGGGGTAACCAGCCAACCTAAGAAAGTCTGAAGATATTATTCTTCTGCTAACTGTGTTTACACTAGGGTAGAAAACCACTACCCTTTGGGGGACACAAATATTTCCTGCCTTTTCCATTTAGCAACTGAACATACTTTTCTACCACACAGACTGCAGCTCTGGAAGATAAAGCAAACTCCTCTGAAACACGAGATGTGCACTCAAGATGACACTCAAGGACCAGATCCGCAACCCTGCTTCGATCGGGAAATGGAGACAAATTTTAAACGCTCCAATCTTTTGGTTTTAAAAATAGTTTCAATGGTGGTGTCATTCGCCTGCTCCCTGACTCTGGCTACGGAGCTGCTTGATAGTGTAGAACAGAGGACAGCTATTTCCCACTCCCGGCTCCTCCGTGAGCAGGGGCATGGGGCAGCACTGGTGGCAACTGCCGGGGAATTCTGGGTACTCAGGTGACTCTCAGGCAGTGCTGCACTCACCCAGCCCAACACACTTCCACAGCTCCCAGCACTGAGGTCTGACCAAGGTGGGATGGGGGGTGGCTGATGGGGCATGGGGCACTGGTGGGCCACTCAGCATCTCAAAGTTGCCTCAAACCAAACAGAGCTCGGACTAGGGAATCATTTTAGTATTCCAGGTTATCAGAGGAAAATAAAATAAAAATATTGCTGCCAAGAATTTGAGTCATTTCTCAACATACAACAACTTGAAGGTACCTCCTCTGGACTGGAAAAGAAATCCCTTGGGTGACTTACTTAGGATCAAAGTCCTTTTGAAAACAGAAAACGCCACATTCTCTAAGGGATAGATCATTGTCTGAAGTGAATTTCTTTTAGCCTAAAGTTTTGTGCCAACTTAAATACACTGCTTCTAAGAAGGTATCCACCTATTACTTGCACATAGGTACATGGAAAAGCTATTATGGGGATAATCAGCTCAACTGTAAAGCGGAGCCGTCATACATAATGACAAAAGCAGATCCAAGTCATAAGCTGCCTCTCCCCTTTCAGGGTCCACGCAGCAGACACAGCACATGTTTTTGTGCAAAGATAAAAAATCTGTCTTGCGTCAACAGTATTTTCAGTCTTGTTTAAGCCCCATATACATACTGTCTACAAAGCAAACACAAACCAATGCTGTTTCTTAAACAAAAGGCAGATGGACCCCTCGGCCTTCAGCGGCCACGGCACACGTGACCCGGGCCGGCCAGTGGCGGGGCCAGCGAGCCCTCGCGCAGGGGCAGGGAAGCAGTTCCCCGACGGCTGCTCTGCCCGCGGCCGAAGGCGCTCAAGTGGACAGTGCAAGGGTGTCTTGGGAGGAAGTGCCTCCTGCGAACACCGTGACCGAACAGAGACCAAGGAGACGGGCCACGTGCTGTCTGAGGTCCTCGCTGGGTTTCCTACTGAACCGTCCACACCGTCTTATTTCTCTCTGTCACTTAATTTGTCTTTATCTTCAGAACGTTTTCCTAAAAGCTAACAGTTCTTTCTGAGACGAGGCAGGCTTTTTGTTTGTCTTGTTGTTCTTACTCGTCAGTGGGGAGAGGCATGTCTAGCACAAATGTGGAGTCAGCAATACCTCAAAACTGTGACTCAAGCTGAGAAGGGAGGCCACGGAGCAGAAGCGCCAGGCCCCAGCTCGGTCACCACCTGGCGTCCCCCTAGCAGGCCGCCTCCTCCCTAGCCTCAGGGTCTTATTTATAATAATGCGGTCAGTACTATAGTATCCACCCATCGACTGACCAGAACATTCTGATGACCGGTGACCTCCCATGAGTGAACCACGTTTGCACTGCCGGGGTTCCTTCTACCCGTGAGGGACCAACCTAGTCCAGGAGCGCCCGCTTCCCGAGGCCCGGTTTGTGACACAGCTGATACGATGACAGTCACCATACCAAAAATGATGTCAGATAATAGGCTTCCAGTGGGAAGTAGCAGCAATTAATGTTCTACATTCTCCACAGTGTCTGGGAGAAAACCTTAACACACACATAAGATACACACACATACAAGATAGAAACCTTTCGAATTTGCTGGACTTGGATTCAGATCCACCCCTGTCACTTCTAGTTGTGTGTCCTTGAAAGCATCTCTAAATTTCAGCCTCCTGACCTAAAGAACAGAGATGAATATGCACAAAACAAAGCACATAAAGGACCTATCACAAGGCCTAAATGTAAAGCAGGTTTACATCCTTGTCTGTCCAAGATGAAGCCGGAGTCTCAATGCTGTTCCCATCTTTTATCAAGAAGTGATACAAGACTATGAGGTTTTTAAAATCCAATTTATAACAAGCAAAACTGATTTCAAACAATAAAACACTGACAAAACCTCACAGAATAAAATGTACTAGTGAAAGTCTGACAGAAAACGCATATCCCTTTGACAAAAATGTAGATCTGCAGAGACTGAGTTAGAAAAGTTGGGCTTGGTAGCAATAAAGCAAAAGGAAAAGAAAGAAACCTACCACATGACCACGAAAGTTATCAGCGAAATTAACATGTAGCCAAGAATGAACCATGAATTCTAAATTCCATGAACAACTGAATTTGATGAAAATCATTTCAATTAAAAACAGAAAATTGGGCCTCCCTGGTGGTGCAATGGGTTAAGCACAGCGCTGTGGAGCTGTCGGTGGCTGCGGCGCAAGTTTGATGCCCGGCTGGGGAGCTGACCCACATGGCGCAGCAGACCTCTCCTGCCTTGCCGCTGCTCCCCTCAGTAGTGGATTTCAGTAGATCCACCTGTTCTGCTCCCCACTCTGTCTCTGGTGAATCCTCTCATCACTCCATACCTCTGGCCTACACCCCCAGCCTGTATGCAAAAAATAAAATAAATCTTAAAAAAAAAGACCCAGAAAATTATAAAATATTAGCATTCGTAAACATAAACAAGTGTTTATGTTTAAACATATTTGGGAAAAGGGACTCGAGACCAAAAGCCTCCTAAGGATCCTTGCCAGAGACCCAGAGAGGGGGTGGGAGGTGGGACAGGACAGGCTCATCAGGGTCTGGGAGGGCTCTGCTCCATCCCCAGAGGAGAGCGGGCACGCTGGTGCCATCCCAGGGACGCACAGACGGCTGCACAAGGCAAACACTGAGTCCCTGCAGGTGGGAAAGAGAACAGAGTCACCGGTGCTGTCGTTAACATCTGATATATTGTCAGTTTGAAGAGAACTTTTACTTCTTGAGAATAACTCTGTTTTTCCTATAAGTCCGTGAAAACAGTACACCATAAACACGACTAGAAGGGAAGTTAGAGTCTATATAAGAGAGGGAATTTGTTCAGTGAGCATGTCCCCTAGTCTCTAGCTTTGAAAGAGGCCAGAGGGCCTGGGAGATACACATGTGCCACCCAACCAAGGAAAAACTATGCTATTTAACGGTAACCCACTGTCCTCTGTTCCTCGGACAGGGGCTCCAGAGAAGCGGTGCTGTGCTTTTCTTAACTGGATCGTACGCCTCGAAAGTGACTGTCGTGCCAGCCCTTCAGAAAGCGTGCAGCTCTGCAGCTCCACGCAAAGGGTCGGTCACTCACCAAGATGCAGGCCAGGGAGTGGTGGGGGAGATGCTCACACAGCGGCGGCTGGTCTCTACATCCGATCGCCTTGGCTTTGCCACCCATAACCTGATTTCTGGGGTCGGGGAATGAGATGAAGAGGCTAGGAGAAATACTGGGGGTAAAGGGCACGGATTTTTTCCTGGTACACGTCAGTGAGGCTAATACTAAATACATTAAAAAAGAGCTATAAGAGAAATGAGAAACTCCAAAAGTGGGTATGATAGAAATGAAATTCAAATTTGTCATGAGTCACTCCCGACATCTATCTACAGACGACCGACTGCGACCGGCAGCTCTCTCACCTCCTCGTGTGACAGGACGAGCCCTCTTCTGACTCTCACGCGGTGAGCAGGGCAGAGGGGATCAGCCTCACCTCTCACAGGACAGAAAGGAAACCCCTCAAGATGAAGGGAGAAAAGATCACTTAAAGGTAAAAACAGTCCAAGGATCATGCTCAGCGAAATAAGCCAGAAAGAAAGAGAAAAATAGCGAATGGTGTCACTCACAGCAGGAATACAGAGGAGCTAAACGAGAGAGACCCAGCAAGGGGTGGGGAGGATAAGGGCTCAAAAGGGGGGAGAAAAGAGCACAAGAGACGATGGTGATGGGTCACAGGTGAATTGGTGGTGGGCTAACCAAGGGGAATACACAATGTAAAAAATATAAATAAATTAAAAAAAAATAAAGAAGCAGAAATATTAAAAAACAACAACAGACAAACAGGCCAAGGACCCAGGCATCCTGGACACCAGCCCCAGCACCTCAAAGCCCAGCTCATGTCCACCCTAACAGCAAAAACCTCTCAGAATCCAACAAAAGCTTTCAGTTCTTGCTCCAGAAAAACACATGTAAATGATATAACGAACTTGAAGAGGTCTGGATAACGTTTCCGTTCCACTCATTAGTCAGATTTGGCTTTTGGAGCTGCTATTTCTAATATGAAGTGCTAATTTTAAGTTTCTTTGCTTTCTCACTTTAGAGATACGTGGACTAATTTTTGTAACCCACACACTTGGTGTCAAAATAAATTACAAAGCAACTCCATTGAGGAGCACCCTGTGATCCCGATCCTGACTGGCTCAGGAAAGGCAAGAGAGAAGCATGAAGAACCCCAACCACATGGGGGGCAGGCTTCCCCCTGGCGGTCTCGGTCTCAGGAAGCAAATCCCTGTGCAAACCCAACGAGAATATAAAGTGTGATGCCCACTAAATGCTTCACTGCCACCCAGGCCTCGATAGGGACTTGAGGGAAAGGACAATTCTGCCCTTTGTTTCCGCGTAAGTGATATTCTCATGTGGTCACTCATGCTTCACATTTCCAGGGGAAACAGAAGACCTGGGTAACAAAAGAGGCTTCCATAAATGAGGGAGAAGAAAGGGTGACCCCTGGTCACTAGGATGTTGCAGAGAACCCCACAACGGTCCCACCTATGGGAAGTTCCCAGGCAAGTACACACCTTCTTCACCTCACCCAGAGGGTTATCACAAAGCGGCGCTCACGGCCAATGGGCTGGTGAGGCCTGAATCTCCTGCTGTCTGCGCCTGAGCCCTCCCCGAAGGCTGCGCTACCCCAGCTTCCATCTCAAGGCATTAGTGGCTTCCTGGTGGCTCACGTCTGAGCATTTTACAGAATAAAAGAGTTCAAGTGAAGACCCAGTCTGCTCATTCTCTCAGAGCTTTCATAAGGTCACGTTGCACTTTATTTTAATAGCGCGCCAGGGCGCGTCTATTCCCAGCGGAAGAGGGCCTCTCGGGAAACTATTACTATGCTTATTTTTCCAATGAAGGCAAAGCACAGGGACACAAAACCAAGGGAGAAATCATAAAACCAAGGAGACTTTCCTATGATAATTAGAATTTGATAAAATCTTTAAATCGGGCATTTAAAATGAGATATTAAAGTGCATCTGTTGATCCTAAGTTCAGTATTAAAAGAAGAAGGCAGAGGAGCCTGTGCCACTGGGTACTAGTCGCCACCAGGGGTGAAGGGCCCAGGGCAGGGCAGGAAACGCTGCGCAGGAGACGTGTGCGCGTTCACGCAGACTTGGAACCCGAATCTGTTTCCAAGCCGTGATTCAGAAGCCTGCTGGCCTCTATCTGTCACCCTTCCGCCCCGTGAGAATACTGCCTATTCTGACCCACCAACCAAGTACTCTGGTTTTGTTCTGATTCACTAGGACTAGGTATGGGAGAACTAATCCAACTCAAAAAGTATCACCTCTGGAAAACAGCTGTGAGACGTTACTACCGAGAGCAGAGCACCGCACAGAAGTGCGTCACGTTGCGTTCTTACCTGCTCTCCCGAGTAACTCCCTTCGTGGCACCACTGGAGCTCCTTACAGTGGAGTCACCTGCACAGCCTAGCGGCCCACCGCACGCGGCCCACCGCACGCGGCCCACCGCACGCGGCCCACCGCATGCGCACCGTGACTGCACTACAACAAATGCACTAGAATGGCAAGCAGAGGGCACGGTGCCTTCTCAAAGCCGGCGCAGTCATGAAAGGTCGATCCACAGAAGAAAAGCATGTCGGTCGGCGGGAGGAGGGCAGACGACGGGTCATGGGCCTTTGGAACGCTGTCGGGTAGCAACTGCCCTTCACTACCTGCTCCCTTCCCCGCTTCTCACATAAAATCACTTCCTGCCGAAAAACAAACTGCAGACTGACGAAGGTCCGGCAAGTGCACCAAACGACAGCGAGCAAAGAGGCCAAGCAGCAGCGAGACACGAGAGAAGGAAGGCGCCAATGTCCTCCCGCAGCTGGACCCAGGTGACTTCAGGGTTGCCTCACTCTGGGAAGGTGTTCTCAGCGTGGGCAGGCTCCTCTAAGCTGTGGGGAGTAACTGGTAGATTTTAGGCGGGTGACGGGCACAACCAATTGTTTTAAAAAGCAAGTTCACTCTGGTGGTGCGGTGAAAGACGCTAGCAACCCGGGCATCAAGGCGCACAGTGGCCTGGGGAAGGAGGACGCAGAGCCTGGATGAGGCCGTGGTGATGGAGAGGAGGAAGAAGAGCCGTTTCAGGGGCGCACTTGACAGACTCGTGCCAGGCTACTGGAGGCGAGGGAAAGGCAGGGCATGTGGGCAGTGAACAAAGTCACGGTCGTAAATGTCAATGACAGAATGCAGGAGACTCAGGGAGTGACGCTACAATGGAACGTCACCCGTTTCCTTACCTTGGCAGCGGAGTTTGACACTCCATGTGTCACATTTCTGATGAGGCCCCCGACATTTCCATACTTGATCAGTCCAGTAACCCCTTCGGAGACGTCATTCAACAGGCCCATGGGGTTGCCGAGAAAGTCCACGGATCCCAGGATCCGAGCGGCTTGGCTGAGGAGCTCCTGTCAAGTGAAAAGAGAAGAAAACCAACATCTGTTTATATTCGCAGCAGAGTGTCCTAAGCAAAAGGTTAGGCATTTTTCTTACCCTCAGTACCAACAATCCTCTCTCAGTCTTCACCAGCTGCACAGAGAGTCCTGTCCTCTCGTGGGCGACAACTAAGCTCCTCCCATGCGCACACACCTGACGGCTTACACTAAGCTGGTGTTCCTCAAAGCCACCTTAGAATAAAAACAGCTACCAGACAGGGGAGATTGTCTGCAAGTACGGCCCGTATGTCCATCACACTCTCCGTCCAGTCACGCCTGTAAGTAAGGAATGAGTGGGCCAGGAGACTCTTGAAAGCCAAGTGCAGAAGGGTCGAATGCGGGGTAGAGGCAGCCGCACTGAGCAACCGCCCCCCGCTGTGCCCCTCCGCTGCCTGAGCCGGGTCCCACCGAAGCCACGGCATCGCCTCCCTCGGCTCAGCGGGGACACCAGCAGTTAGGAAGTCAAGGAAGGAAGTAAAGGAGGAAAACGGGGGAAGGGGAGGAGGGTGAAGAGGAAGAACAGGATCTTTTTTAACTTTGACAGCCCCTAAATTTGATATGATCTTGACCTGACTATTCACCAAAGAGTATGCCTTGGCTATAGATTTTGGTCTTGGCAGTATGGATAACAAATACATGGAAAATGTCCAACTTGATTAAAAAAAAAAATTAAGTTCAATTCCAGGGCAGGATCTCAAAGGCACCAAGAACGCAAGTGTGGGCGTTGACAGCAGGCCACGTCTGGTAAATAGAGTCCACAGCATTTGGTGCTATCACTGAGGCATCAATTAAACCCTTAAGAATTGTAGGGCCTCCCTGGTGGTGCAGCGGTTGAGCGCTGCGCTGTGGAGCTGTCAGCAGCGGCGATGCGAGTTCGATGCCCAGCCGGGGAGAATCCCACATGGTGCGGCAGACCTCTCCTGCCTCGCCCACTGCTCTCCTCAGTAGTGTGTTTCTGATCTGCCTGTTCTGCTCCCCACTCTGTCTCTGGTGAACCCTCTCGCCGCCCCACGTCTCTGGCCTGTGCCCCAGCTTGTATGTATAAATAAATAAATCTTTAAAAAAAAAAAAGGAATTGTGAGTGGAAGTCCCTGAGGCTGGTTCTGAGGGACAAGACTAACAGCTTATAAATCAAACACCCGGTCTCAGGTTTTTCATGGCATGTGACCGGAACACAATAAGCCAGGCTGAAAAGCCTTGACTAGTAACAACTTAGTAACCAAAACGCTGATACAGTTAAAACAAACGTTCCGCTTATGCTCCAGCCCCGAGGCGCTTCTCCCATGCTCACCTCCTGAAAATGTTTGAGGATATCATTGATGATGAACTCCTTGGTCTCATAGGGATGTACCCGAGTGAATGGGTCCAGGTTAATCACGGCATCTTCAAACCGAATCAGTGGAAATCCCAAGGTACTTTTTAGGGCCTAGTTAGGAAAAAAAGGAAATCATTTTAGTGCTCCGATGGCCTTCCACGGTACTGTGGCTCTGGATTCCATAAAGCCACAAGTCAGGTCAACTTTCCAATGAGAGTCAAGGCTTTCATAGCACAAATAAGGCTTTTCCCCGCAGGCGTTAAAGTAAAATATTAAGTGTAATATATATTTCACGCACATACATACACAGACATCACCCAAGAGCACATACAAACACTGTTAGCTTTTGGTCCGCTTTGTAGCCACCACGTTTGTCGTCTTCTTTTCACTGACGCATAACACACATACAGAAAAGTGCACAAGTCAAACGCTCGGTCAACATTTTTCCCCAAATTAAACACAGCCGCGAAGCCACCACCCAGACCAGGAAGTAGACCGTGACCCCCTCTGGCAGCATTTCCTCTATTTGTGGAGGCCCAGTTACCACTCATTCCCCCAAAGTAGCTACTGCCCTGACTTCCAGCACCAAAGATGAGTTCTTCCTATGTGGCAGTTCCTTAAGAGGCGCCCAAGCGGGCACTCCGCCGTCTGGGCTCTCGTCCGCGTGGCCCGAGCACACCGGAAGGCCTGCAGCGTGCTGCTCAAGCGCACTTCGCGGACCACCCTGACGCGCAGCTGTGCTGTCTGCAGCTTTTGCAACTATGAATGATGCTGCCAAGAATATTCTTGGGCATGTCTTTTGGAGGCACAATTGTCCTATTTTCTCTAACATGTACCCTGGGAGTGGAACTGCTGAGCCCCAGGGAATGCACGGCCACGCGCTGGTCACCACGTTGGGGCAACGGCGGACCGCATGCGTGACACTGGGCCCGCCAGGCCGGCCCGGCCAGCAGTAGGCAGGCTATCTGGGCTGCACTCTTTGAGGTCCACACAGTGACACAATGAAAGGGTGCATTTCTGAGAAGGCGCCCCTATTATTAAGCACCTCAACACATTCAACCTCAGCATATGCGCCACTTTTCCAAAGCGGACAACAGGCTTATGCCCCCTCAGCAGCCTACGGCAGCAATCTACGGCACTTTCTATTACTCCACGTGTATTACGTAACAGCACCCTGGCTACCTGGACACCCTCTTTTTGAAGCTCCTACCCAAGTCTTTTGTAGTGGGGGCTCTGTTTTTCTCACGCTGCTTTAGAGTTGTTCTTATCTATTCCGCATACAAGTTCTGTGCTGAGGAGATGTATGACAAATGCCTAGCAATAAGCAGTTAACAACCACAAAGAGCTTCTTAAATAAAATGAGAGGAAACGAAGACCAATAAACTCATGGGAAAAAAGGACAAATAATCGAGCACACAGTTACTGAGCTAAAAGTGGCCCTGAAACATACAAGGTAGGAGAAGAAAAAGTGCAGAGAAAACCAAAAAGAATAGAGGGAACAGAGAGGCATTAGAGAAGAACCAGACAGGTCAAATTTACAAACAGGGGGTCAACAATACCCAATGCAGCAGAACACCCTAAGGAGGTCAGGAGGTGAGAGACCACTGGGTTTGTCGTGCAGGGAGTCACCAGAAACTTCCTACTAAATAATTCGAACAAAGCACTTTAGAAATCAAGAGTATCGCCAAATGAATTCAGCCTAACGCTCTCTCTTTTTTTTTTTTTTAAATAAATAAAACCAAAGACGCATTAGGCGGATGGCTCGTCACTCCCGTGGCTGGTGACGAGCAGATCTGAGAGCGGGAGGTGAGCGTTCCTGCAGCAGCAGGCGCCCCTGGGTGGGTGGGCGTGCATGCCCGCCTGGAGGACTATAGCCTCCTCCTGGAAGCCTGCTCTCATGCACACCTGCCTCCCCGCCTCAGGCAGAGAATATGCTCGTGGTGAGCGGCAGGGCAGTGAGGGAGTGTCAGCTCCTCACCTCACCGCAGACAACAGAGCCCAGGAGAATTAACTGCTTTGTTCAGAGCTACACGCTCGACCCGCGGCACCTGCGGGGCACCACCGGGGCTCAGCACGCTGAGCGTATTTTTTTTGAAAGATTTTATTCATTTATTTTTGCGTAGAAGAACTGGGATATAGACCAGAGGTGGGGGGGGGTGCAGGGGCAGTGAGCAGATTCCCCAGAGACAGAGTGGGGAGCAGAACAGGCAGATCTACTGAAATTCACTGCTGGGGGGGCAGTGGGTGAGACAGGAGAGGTCTGCTGCGCCATGTGGGTCAACTCCCTGGCCAGGGATCGAACTCAGGCCATTGCATGTATAACCCCGAGCATGACTTTCTTCTCAGAGGAGAGGAAGTGAGATCAAAACAAAGGCTTAACACAAAAAACTTTTTAGCAAAACTTCCTCATTGCAAACCAGATGTTGAAGGAGTAGGATCGTGCAGAGCAGCAAAGTCTCTGAAGCCTCGGGGTGCCAAAAACCTTGGTGCTCTGCCCGAACCAAGGACGTCTCCTGCTCAGAAGTAAAAATTGTCCTTACCTAGTCATTCACTGCTTCTGGGCCTCCCATACTTGAAACGCCCAAGACACAGCCTATTGGTATGAATTGCTCTGCCACCTCCAGGTTGCTCTGGTCATCCAAGAGATGAGAGAGAAAGAGCCAAACAGGACTTTTCCTTGTAGTAACTAAATGACTAATCAAATACAGTAGTATACAAAGCTGATGCTTGTTTACTCAAGCAGCGACAGTTTCCTGTTATAAAATGGATTCAGGAGAAAGCCATCTGTGTTCATAAGTTCTTAATAAAAATAGGAATCTGTCTATTCCGACCTGCTCCAGACAAAAACTGCTGAAGTCTTCCAGAAACTCTGTGGAGTTGAGAGAAGAAATACCTGTCCACATGCCATGGGGTCTCAAATCCCAGTCCCTGGGCCACGTCCTTGCCTTTCTTGGTTTATCCTGCACTAAACAAAACTGTCTGGAATTCATTCTTTAAAGGTTTATTTATGGTACACAGAGACTGTTTATGTGAAGCAGGGTATTTGCCCATTTCCCTCTTGGGACAGTGTTTAAAACTACAGGGATATTTCCCTCTCTGGCACTTTCTGAAATACAATTAACAATACTGGATCTTTTTTCCTTCTAACAAATCTGGTTTTTATTTAGGGAGGGGAGGAAAAAAAGTAAAGGGTCTGAAGTTTCCCAACAAATTATTTCAAGCCTTTGAGAAGACAGTTTTAGGCTTTTTAAATAGTGTCTTTGTTTGAAATCCCCCCCTTACCCCCACCCTCTTGCTCTCTGACCATTAAAATGTGGGTTTTCTTCCAAACTAGATTGCTCAATTAAAGCCCTTCTTTTGTAATACCCCCTGCTCCAAATGGGAAAGGACTGCTGCGGGCCACCTTGTGAAATCTTTTAAAGGCTCCTGGCCCCTTTTGATCTTTGGGGGGAAAAAAAAGAAACGAACATATAAACTACCTTGCATTTTTGATATTACTCTGCTACTCTCTAACATGCAAACTTCGGAGAACGATGGCAGAGAGGGGGCTGGGAGAGGAGGGCTGAGCTTTCGTCTCCGTTTGTGAAATGGGACTATTATCTCGCCCTTCTTCCCTCGGAGTCAGGAATCCAATTGAGACAGCAGATGTGAAAATGCTCTGAGTCCTTCTGAGCAGACGCTCTATCTGGCAATAACGTACCCTCGGTGTAAACCCGAAGAGACTTCCCTCTGAGATTTCTGACAGCCTCACTTCTGGTCTGGAGTCAGGAGAATCAAGATAATTATTCCTTCAATACCAAAGACATGGTTACCTTTTAGTCAGACTCTTGTGATTCCTGTTGAACTCCATTTCCTAAGCACATACTTTCAGCTATGACATATTCATCTCAAAGCGCACACTGCTCTTCTTAAGAGCTACTAATAAAGGGATATTACTCTGTTAGAAAACTCTTTGAATAAATGACATTATTTTATGAGTCCCAGACTCCACTAAGACAACTCTAGACACGGTAAAACGGTGACTTCCACAAGCTGAGAGTTCAACTCCGACGTCCCAATTCCCAGGACCTGCGGCCCCCACACCTCCTAACATGGCGGCTCCACTGAATTTGTTTAATAACCGTTTGAAAAATGCCTTGAAAATGCTTCTTCACTACAGTGCCAAACGAAGCCCTCAGCGTGAACGGCTGCCAGTTGGCTGTGTGCACAGCGCACACGCCGGCGCCGATGCCACCTAGCTGAGGGGCTGGAGCCACCGCAATGGGAGAAAATCACACCGCATTTGTCCGTCTGGGGGAAGGTGACGGCCGGGAGCGGTGGGAAAGGAATAGTTAGGTGCCTGTGTTTCTTAGGAGGATGATTTAAAAAACAAGAAGTCCTTCATTCTCAGGAAATGCTTAACACTGGTCTGTTGGGTGAGTGCCAAGTGTTCTGGGGATGAATATATACTTTATCAAACAAACCCATTCCAAAGGGTCACATAAGTCAAGTGGATACTTGTGGATATTAGCAAGATAGTGGTTTTCCCATGGTATTCCCCCCTACCCCCCAGCTAAGTATCTCCAGTCTCCTGGGAAACATGAAATTAAGGCCAATCGAGCAGACGGGACAGGCTGTCAAAGGGCACGCTGCACTCTTCCCAGGAGGCAGAAGAGCGCTCCCTGCCCGTCCTGCCCAGCCCTAGCCGCCGCCTCAAGGAAGCAGCCTCTGCACCCTCTCGTCATGCAAAGATGGTCTGATGTTGACCAGACTGCTGTCTCGCTGCCTATAAGTCTATTTTAGAAGTCGTGAGTTGGCAAACCGTGGGTCACATGAGACCCACACGTGTGTGCTGCTAGGCCTACAAGGTTAAAAAAAAACAAAACTCAAATTGGTTGCCAGGTTTCCGGCTTCTCTTTAAAATCCGAAGATCTGGCAACACTGGGCTCCTGCCCCCCCGTGACGAGGCCGGCCAGAGCCGCGCTGCAGCTGCCCCGCAGACGGAGAGCGCATGCCCCGACCACGGCCTCCCTGGCAGCACAGGCCCTGGCGGGCCCGGATTTACCAACTTACAGCTGCAGGGCCTGGCCCCTCTGCCCAGGTTCCCAGCTGTTCCTGTCAGAGACCATCACGTAGCGTCACACAGGAGGCAGCAGGGGGCAGCGGGGACGCCTTACAGAAGGTGGGTAGCGGGGAGAAGTCTTGACGAGCATCTGACATGCAGCAGAGGAAAGGACCAGAAGCAACAGATGCCAGGTGCAGAGAGGCCAATTTAGACTCACCCCTAAGGAAGACTCCCAGAAACCACCCGATTCTATGTCCACTCCCATTACTCCTATCCACAAAGGCCGCAGGGACACAACACTTTGGACTTCAAGGTCCTTATTCACAGAACAAGAGGCCCATCAGGGCTCTCACAGCACTAAGAGTCTCTGATTCCTATGTTCTAGGGGGCAGCATCGTATGGGGGAAATACACACAGACATGCGCACTAGATAGGCTTGGATTTAAATTCCAGCCAATTCCTTCCTTAAAATGTAGTTTATTGCAGAAGATAAAGATGATATTCAGATGATATCTGTCAAGTGTATATCAAAACGTGGGAGTGTTATGTCCTGATACAGGGCTAGGGGGTCATACCTCAGTGGGTATTTGACAGACATTTCTAGTGTCTACCATTCAAGAGATGGATACTGAGAGGGGGGTGGGGGGGCGGGGAGAGAGAGAGAAATGAACTAGGAGAGCAGGCAGGTCTTGAGCACAAAAGAAAGTTCCAGTCTTGGCTGTGCTTCTCTCTGTCCTGGAGCAGTCCTAGAGAAGGGGGCTTTTACCTCACAGAGATAAGCCAAGAGCTAAGCAGAGGGCAGCTGGGTTTTATATAACTCTCTGTGTTTACTTTCTTTTATGACTCCTTTATCTTCAGCAAAGTCATTCAGAGAGAGAGAGAGAGAGAGAGAGAGAGAGAGAGAGAGAGAGAGAAAGAGAACGAGAGAAAGGGGGTGGAATATGAGGTCAATAAACTTTCAAAAAAGGAAGCCTATGAAAATATCTATCACAAATGGTGCTGGCTGAAAAGCAAGGTGGAAACACACTCATTCTTTCCCAAAGAGGACATTTTTAAAGAATTTACACTGATGCCAGCTCACCTTAAGGTCCAAAGGCAGCTTGCTGGAGGTGAGCACGCTCAGCTTGATCTGAGGAATGCTGATTTTGAGGTTCTCAAAGTAGTACCGAACTGGGGTTCCACCTTGCTCAACTGACTTTTCGTGGAGGTTCTCATCATATTTTTCCACCTCTGGTAAAAAGGACAGAATTTTCTTTTTAAATGAATCCCCTGAAATCTCATGATTCAAATACTTGCATTCACATGGAGAAAAATTCACCAAAAAGGTAAACATCTATCTGTCTAAATTTAACTTTCTAGGGTTAGTAATATGCACAGTATCTTGATGCCATTTCTTTATAAAACATATGAGTTTTGTGTTGTTTTTCAAATACAACAGCTCAATGTTTCATAGTGTGACTCCCTCCATCTGGCAAACAACATCTTTGGAAGAAATAAGCCAGGTGGGAAAGCCAAAGGTGATGGGTGTGTTTGCTAGCAGTGAGTTTTCTAGAAACCATTGTTATAAATGAGCCAGATTATCTAAATTTATTTCATAAGATGATATTCCAATAAACATTTAGAGACTGACTGAATCATAATGAACATCACAACCAATTAAAAAATGAATCTAGAAAAAAAAGAATCTGAATGAAACGTAACACCTTAAAAACAAACAGGCAGAGCCTATAAAGAACCACAAAAAAGTGACACTAAAAGCACTCTACCTCCCAAAAACTAGATGGACATCTATTTGAATGGCACAGTTGAAGAAGGCTTACTCCTCTCACAAAGTTAAAAGGATTGACACGGAAAAAAACAGCAGTGTGCTGTCCGCACCAGATGCTGTGCCCACACCCACTCAGGAAGCTTATTTTCACATGCCTTACAGAAAAAAAATAGCCTGTGAGTATCTAGTTTAATTTATAGGAAAAAAGGGAATAGGTGGTAGGCTGAAAGGAGTTTACAAAAGATCCAATCCCTCCACAATGGCTGGGGGGAAATTTATCTGGTGTAACTTACAAGAAAACTTACTACAAAGGCCTGTCCAATCAAGTTTAAAACAAAATGGCCCAGAAGGTAGCAAAAGGGGACAGATGCCTGGCGGGCAGGCTCTCGAGTCTGAACATAAACAACGAGGGTGTTCCGATCCAGAGCGGAAACCCGGTACTAAACAGGCAGGATTTTGCTCTTGATCCCAAAGACGCTTACAGCTTACAGTCTGACAAGGGCAGAAACGTCGCCCTGCGCCGCGTGTGTGGATAGACACACAACCCCAGTGGTTCTTCTTTCCCAGGAGCCAACGTGGGCAGATAAATATGAAAATCTCTGTCTTATTATTTCTTCAGGCTTAATATGTAGGTTAGGCGTCAAAAGGCGAAGCATTACTGACGTCCTTCTACGCCAGACGTACAGTCTTTCAAAGATCATGACAAGGGACCCAGGGCCAAGAGCCAACAGCTAATTATTTCTGCAGCATTGCCGGAAAATTTGGGTTTCTGAACAGCTGATCTTATCGCCTCCCCCAAAGAAGAGTAACTGTAACTAGAAACCTTTGTAATTACTTCGAGGCATAAGGGCATGGACCTAAGAGGTTAAGAAGTTGAGGCTAGCCAATTTTTTTCTCAACTAAAACAAAGGAACTGCTGATGGGATTTCTAATTCCTGGTCCTGAGTCTGTGTAATAAACAAAGTTAGGAAGCAAATCGGATTGCTAAAGGACTAACGCCATTTCCGGTAGCTTAACAAGGTGAAACAGGACGAACAGTGTCCTGCTTCCCAGCGGCTCACCACTGGGCTCTCCAGAATGCCAGAGACCCTCAGAGCAGCCCTCCTCGTTCAGACACAGCTCAGCAGGTGTGAACAAGCAAAACTCTGAAAGGCAACAACTGGAACACGAACCTCGGCTTCCTGGCTTAGGCTAGGAGTGGAAAGCCCGCTTGTCAGTCACCCAGAAACTACTACTTTCAGACAGACTGAAAACGCCATCCTTGGGCCAATCACCCAATGTAAATCTAGAACATTCAACTTTACCTGATTCTGCTTGATTGTAGCCAAAGAAACTTAGCAGCTTAAGGAGCAGTTTCTCCTCAATTTGCACGGTGAACCTCTGAGCCGTAACCATCAGGTGCTAGAGATGAGAGACCCAGATTGACAGCGTGAACCCCAGAAGACCCTCGGTGTCACTGAGACCCAACAATACGACATAGTTGCTCTTTTCAGGTGATTTTCGAAGCAAATTGCCGAACCGCTCATCTACACTGCCACAGCTACCCAAGCCCCCGCTGCCCAGACAAGTCACCGAGCCGGAGTGTGGCTCTCAGGACACCTGTGCCCAGCAGCCGGGGCCGCTCGGATGTGAGCAGCGAGCCCTGCTGGTACCGAGTGCACGCAGATGGCTGCAGCGGGATGGCCTTATGGGTCTGAGGGCCACATGCAGGCCTGGGCCCAGCCACACTGGTGACAAGGCCCCAGAACCATGGGACGCAACCGCTGGCCAGATCCCGCTCTCCAGAGCTCGCTGCTGTGACGGCCCGCTTACCCACGGGGCTTCTCCGGGACAGAGAGCCCAGCACCTCGGAACTGCTGCTCTCAACTGACGCCGCAGCTTCGCGGCAGGCTGTCTGGGACAGGGCCGTCCCTCTCCAGCGGGGCTCGAGGACTCAGGCTACTCACGCACCTGAATCACACCTGGTCCCGTCAGTGCTGCCGCCCGCAAGGGCCTCGGGACCAGACTGCGAATGCAGCCCTAGGAGAAGCAGTTCCAACAAACCCCTGCACAGCACGCACATCGCGCGCGCCAGAGCCCACAGGACCATCTCCCTCTGCGCCCTGCTGCTCACCGGAGACGTGGCCACGAGGGGCCAATCCCCCGCCCCCGGCCTACCTTGTAGATGTTGGTCAGCGTGCTCTTGCTGGGGAACTTCACCGCGTTCACCTGCACGGCGGGACCCGTGTCGACGACCTCGCTCTCGTGGCTCAGGGGAGTCACGTAGAGCATGAAGGGCTGAGTGGTGCCAATGAGCTGATTGTCCACCTAGGCCACAGACCAAGCAGAGCAAGACAGACAAAGTAGCTTAGCTTTTATCCCCCGGTGGGGTCTCATAATAGGCAGGCACTCAAAGGCACCCCTGCCATTTCCCCATCTCAATGGCAAGCTAGAAAAAAATCTGTTCCCCTGAAGACCAGTCACGGGAGCAGGGGGTGACCAGCTGTACTTTACTTGGGGCGTCCAAAGTGCAAGCACCTCTCTCGCCACCTCACAGCATTATTCCCTTGACCTGTGACCTTGAAATTATTCAACCAAGGGCGCTGCTGCCCCAGACCACAGCCGCCCAGGACTCGCGCTGGTCTCCCGTCCCAGGTGGGGCCCTCAGGCGCGGGGACCCTGCTGGAGGCTGTCCAGCTAGCCAAGGACAGCACCAGCGCGTGAATTCAGGTCTGCGGACCCCAGGGCTCCTGCGTGATGCAACTGATGCTTCTCTCTGACTCCAAGTTCCTTAAAGTAAGAGAGTTAAAACTAGAGAATCAGTAGCTCTTGTGGCTACCAATGGGAACAGTTGCCTGTCCTCAAGGCACTCCCTTTCCTGGGGACCCCAGTGGCATGAGGGATGCTCTATTCACCCAGTCCCTGGTGGTACCACAACTGAGAACATTCCCGCCACACTCAGGTAAGTTTCTGGATGTCAGGAGACTCGCTGCAGGCAGCAGCCACCTTCCCGTCCATGCTACAGCAAGGGGCCACGCAAGGAAAAGGGAAGAGGAGAGCGAGCATCTGTTGGATACCCCGAAGGGTACTTTCTACGCACTGCCTAACATACCACTTATGTTAGTAGTATGCCCTCGCCACCCGCCTCCCCCCCCCCATTTTACAAACAAGTAAACAGAAGCTTAGAAAAGCTAAACTACTTGCCCACACTCACACAGCAAGTGGGGGAGCTGGGATGCACATGAAGATATTTCTGGCACCAAATCCTTTGGCCTTTCTATTATGTCTCACGAATCTCCACACAGCCACTCTGTGTAACTGCTGGACACTTTTCTAGTGTTGATTCTCCAAGTGCCGGGGTAAGGGTGTGAGCCCTGGAGCGCCTTGTCCTACTTCTGTTCTCACCCCTACACTGTACTCTCAACAGTGATCTTCTCAAAGTACAAACCAAGCCATGCAACTCCTCCCTTCGCCCGTCTCAGCGCTTCCCTTTTGCTTAGGATAGCAGCACGCCTCTGACCGGGCGCCAAGGCCCGCGCTGGGCCACGGGCCACTTCTCAACTTGGCCACGTCCTGGGCTCCTCCAGCTCCAGGACCTCTACACACGAGCCCCCTGGTTATTTCAAACGTGGGTGGCAAGTGTCTTCTGAGTCTGAATCTCCTGGAAAGCTGTCCCCCTAACATTCTTCCCTATGGTTTGCTCCCTCTCTTTCTCCAGTCGAGCTACACTTGCTCGGGAAGATCCTTCCGGGCCACCTTCCCTGCACTAGCACCATCCCTCTTCACGCTACGCGCAATGAGCACAGGTTGTAATTATTTAGTCACTTGCTTACTAATTTAGTGTCC
Organism: Scalopus aquaticus; assembly: GCA_004024925.1. NCBI lineage: Eukaryota > Metazoa > Chordata > Mammalia > Eulipotyphla > Talpidae > Scalopus > Scalopus aquaticus. The sequence goes on from PVIJ01003655.1 coordinate 110,662, forward strand.
GGCTTTTCCCCTGGGTTGTCATCTCAAAGGGAGCAAAAGCCTCACCTTCTGAGTCACGGCTCTCTTGCCAGAGCCGAGCACCACACCTGGCCCACAGCTGACGCTCAGTAACAATTTACTCTGTGAATGAATCACCTGTCACATTCAACAGAGCAAATGACAAAGTTCTCACTTTATTCTGACCACTCCCTTGTTCTTTCCCCAAATATTTGGTATAACTAAGAATTATTAATTCTAGTTTTATGCTCCTGAACAGATTAGACACTCCCTAAGGCTCTGTCTATATTTTCTACTTAAAAAAAATTCTTTTGGGCCTCCGTGGTGGCGCAACGGGTTAAGTGCAGCGCTGTGGAGCTGTCTGCAGCTGCAGCGCCAGTTTGATGCCTGGCCAGGGAGATTCCCACATGGCGTGGCAGACCTCTCCTGCCTCACTTGCTGCTCCCCTCAGCAGTGTATTTTGGTTTATCTGCCTGTTCTGCTCCCCACTCTGTCTCCGGTAAACCCTCTCACCGCCCCATAACTCCGGCCTGCACCCCAGCTTGCATGCAAAAATAAAATAAATTTTAAAAATAAATAAATTAATTAAAAAATTCTTTCTATAGCACTATAATCACAGTAAACTTAAATCTATTTTCTACAATTTAAAGGGCATTATTAAGTCAAAATATATTATAGTAAAAACACTTTACTTTCTGCTTGTCTTCAAACAAATGGGCTGTGATTACTGTGAACCCTTTGAAATTTGTGATAAGACGATAAAAAGGAAAAACTCTTCTGAAAAGGGGTCTTGGGACCAACACTCTGGAATGGAACCACCCAACACGAAGGTGAGTGAAGGAGCAGCGCTCACAGGCGGCCCCGCAAGCCCCAGAGGGGACACCCGCTGTCCCCTGGGGAAATGCCACAAAGAGGTCTCTGGATCGTTCTCTTAAAAATGTTTACCAGGATCAAACTTACTAGAGGTTTATAATTGTATAATTGTAAGAATCTTCTCAAAACCCAGGTTTTGATGTAATTTTTTTCTGCTATAGTTGCTGATTTCTATTTCACTCATTTCCATGATCTTATTTTCTTTTCCTAGCTTCCACTTATTTTGGATTGATTTTTTATAGTTTAAATTCACACCCACAGTCGTTGTTTGAGATCTTTCTCCTTTTCTAATAAACAGCATTCATTGCTGTAAATTCCCCATTAGTACAGCTTTAGTGGCATTTCACAAATTCTGATATGGTGTATTTTCATTTTCATTCAAATAGTTTCTAACTTCTATTATGATTTCTTCTTTGATCTTGGATTACTAAGAAAGTGTATTATTTCGTTTCCAAATCTGAAGGATCTTTTGAACTATCATTCTTTTATTTCTACTTTAATTCCATTGTGGTGACAGAATATGTTCTGTGTGATCTGATTCCTTTTGAATTTGCTGAGAATTCTTTTCTGGTTCAAAACATGGTCTATCTTGCAAATATTTCATGTGCAATTGCGGTGTTCCAGGTAGGAGGAGTGCTCTATAACCATCAGTAGTTCTAGGTGATGGTGATGTTCGAGTTTAGTTTATTTCTGATGACTTTCTCCTTATTTGTTCTATCAATTATTCAGAGTAGTACTGAAATCTTCTACTCTTATTACGTATTTGTCTAGTTCTCCTTTCATTCTTAGTTTTTGATTCCTATAGTTTTAAGCCCTGTGTATATACGTTAAGCCCTGTGTATATACATTCAGGACTGTTGAATCTTCTCGATTATTTGACTTCTTTAGCATCAGAAAATTACCTTTACTCTCCCTGGCAATAATAGTTTTCTCTGTGATCTACTGTATCAGATATTAATTTAGACATTCCTACTTTAAGACTAGTGTTAGCATGTTATATCTCTTTCCATTTCATTCCTTTTAATCCAGTCGTGTGTTTCTTGTAGGCAGCATATAATGATTGAGTATTGCTTTTTTAATCCAATCTGACAATTGCTGCCTTTTAACTGGAGTGTTGACCGCATTTACTGTTAAGTTTCAATGAGTCTACCACCATATTCTTTGTTTTGTATCTATTCTATATGTCTTTTTCTCTTTTCCCCCTTTCTGCCTTCTCTTGGGTTAATCAAGTACTTATGATTCCATTTTACCACCTTTGTTGGATTATCAATGATAATTCTTTGTTTTATTACTTTGGTGGATGCTTTAGGGTTAAAATTCTTACCAGTCTATACTCAAATGACATCATACTACTTCATGTGTAAGAAAATTTCACTACTACACCTTCATTACTCTCCTTCTAGACTTTATACTACAGTTATAATTCATTTTACACCAACATGTTACAGACCCCAAAACAGAATGCTACTATTTTTATCTAAACAGTCTAGTAGAGCCCAAAATAGCGTTGTCATTTTTATGATTTCCTAAGGAGATTTAAATAAGAAAAAAATAATCTTATATATTTAACCAAGTAGATGTCATTTCAGATACTCTTCATTTCTTTGTGTAGATCTAGATTTCCACCTGCTAACCATTTCCTTCTACCTGAATGATGTCCTCTAACATTTTTTGTAGTGCTGATCTTCTAGTAACAATTTTTTTAGTTTTTCTAAGTCTAAAAATGTCTTTATTTCACCTTAGCTTTTGAAAGATTTATTTGCTGGACATAGAGTTTTAAGTTGTCGGTTTTATCTTCTTTCAGTATTTTAACAATTTTGCTCACTGTCTTCTCACTTGCACTGTTGCCAGTGAGGAGTCAGCTATCACCCTCACCTTTGTTCACTGCATGTAATGTGTCTTCTTAAATGTGGCTACTTTTCTGGTTTTGAGTGATCTGATGATAATGGGTCTTGGGGTGGTTTCATTTGGGCTGTGTGCCTATGGGAATATGTTTGATTATGTGTGAGCTGCTCATAAGGGTATCCCCAGGTTTTTTGAAAGTTTTCATCATGTCATGATGCCATCTTTTACGAAGACCCACATTTTCACTAACCAAAAGAAATCTGAATAGGATTTTCACTTTTACAATAAAAGGCATTAAGCAAAACAGCATTCAGCATTTGCTGTGCAGCAGCCTACAAAGGCAGGGCACCTCATGCAGCGAGAGTGGCACCGCCAAGCTCCTTCCCTGGAAACTACTTTATACAGGCCGAGGGTTTATCATATCATTCCTGCTTTTACTATATGTTAATGTGAGTTTAGGCTTCATGTGCTCTTTGGTATGACGCGGTAACATTTTTGGGGTGAGGGAATGCTCAAAAAATTTCCATATATAATGGTAATTACCTCTTTGCTTTACACCATTTGGCTTACAACGTAGGAATGCTCTAGTTTTGGATGAGGGGGGAGGAGGAAACCTGTTATTGTGGGTTTATAATTTTCATTATGTTTGAAAAATTTATGGTCAAAATTTCTTCACATATGTTTTCCTGTCCCTTCCTCTCTATATTCTCCTTCAAGGACTTTAATTGTCCATATATTAGGTAGGTTGAAGTTATCCCATAAGTCATGGATGCTGTTGTCTTTTGAGGGGGGGATATTTTTCTTTAAGCATTTCAATGTGGACAGTTTTAATTGTCATGTCTTCAAATTCACTGACTCTTTTTTTTTTTTGCATAGTGTCATAGGCAATTCCATCCTGTCTATTTTCATTTCATTTTAATCTCTAGAAATCTGAGATTATATCTTCCATGTCTCTACTTAGCTTTTGGAACATGCAGAATACAGCGAGAATACCAGCTTTAACGGCCTGCCCTAAAAATTTTATCATTTGTGTCAGCCCTGAGAGAATTTCTCACCCTACTTGTGATGCAAAAAATGTTTACATTTTTGGTTACTGAATATTTCTAGATTCCAGCAGATCTTGAGCCTTGTTCAGGGATACAGTTAACCCACTTGGAAACAGATCAGTCCTTTCACACATTTCTTTTGTGATTTGTTAGGTATGTCTGGAACAGTACTCTGCGTGGTGTTAATTACGGCTCACTGCGGGCTTTCTGGAGGACGCTTCCCAATGTACCCCACACTATTAGTTTCCATTCTGACTTGGGGACCAAGCGCCATCCTCAGCCTCTGAATGGCAGGTGCTGGCCCTCCTTCCATTTCGGATGGTTTGGGTGGTAGTTTGCACCACCCATCTGTCCTCTGCTGAGTGCTCGGAGGACGCCTCTGGGGACCTCCTGAGTTTCCCTTCCATGCAGCTCCCTTCTCCAAAAATGCTGTGCCAGGAACTCCATGACCAGCAGTCATGGTCTCTCAGCTCTGTTTGCTCGTCATCCATGTGCTGGGTTCTGTCTCAGACTCTCCTCCCACCTCCATGGCCTGGAAACTTTCTCAAGGCAATAAGCTGGGGCAATTGCGAGGCTCACTTCTTCTGTTCCCCAGCTCTGTCTTTTGTTGCCTGATGTACAGGGTCTTGAAACTGTTGTCTCTTTACTTTATCTGGATTTGGGGGTTGTTTCAAACAGGAGGGTAAAGCAGAAGCACAAGTTGTGTCCTTGTTTTTTTCTCCCTGTGATGATCGTCAATTTCTCTAAATGACGGCTAGATAATTCCCTCCTGCTCTTTCTGTTGGCTAAGATGTGAGACCACGGGTCACCTTCCTCCACACCACCTTGACTAAATTTTCTAAGTTACTGATGGGTTCCTATTATATTCAGAATTCTGCCAAATAGGAAAATGAGATAAATGTAGGTAGAAATAATTATTTTCATAGAGGTTTTTAGAAGACCCTAAGATATTATTTAGAATACCAAACACTGAATTTGGTTGGGTCTTCAGCAAGAAAACAAGGCAACTCACAAGTTCTGAAAGTCCTCTCTTTACCTGTACATCCTGTATGCTGAGTTCAAGCATATGACTCGTTGCAAGCTGTGTATAATGCACATTGATTCCTGTAAGACTTGCAAAGACCAGTTCTTCTGGAACTTTATTAATTAAAGACAACCCAATTCCACCTTCTAACTTCACAAGAACCTAGAAGGAAAGCAAATATGGTACAAGGTAACAACCGGCTTCAAACTGTCCTACTCTTTACCTGAGCAGATGAAAACCACTTGGGAGAGTTGTTTAGTCACCTTGATGGTTAAACACATTGGCTCACTAGCAGCTGGTGAGCTAGCCCCTCTCTAGGCACTCCCACCCCAGCAAGAACCCCAGAGTGACGTGAGGCTACTTCTACTGGGGCACTGATGACATCTGGCATTTCATTATAGGAATGTATTTGTTCTGAGAATTTCTCTCCCTACTCGTGATACAAGATTTCAGTAAGTTATTCACTGAACTTCTATAACATCCAACTCAGAGCTTTCCATATGGGTATTTAACGGAACTTTCTTTATTGTGACTTGACCTTAGCAACACTGTTGCATTCTGATCCCACACAGACTTAGCTGTCACTTCCATCACATATTCACGTTGTGAAAATATTAAGTGCTGTGAAGCAACACCTATATTTAGAATTCACGAAGAGTAAAAAGAGAAGTTCTAAACCGAGAAAGTCACAGGGCAAAGTCCCAAACAGTCTGATGATCAAAGATGTTAACCTGCAATATTTACAACTTACTTCCAATTCTTGCTCTGTATCTGGATTCCTCAATTTCTGCAGCTCTTGTTCAGTAACAGGAAGCTCATCTACCTCATATGATGAACGGTTGTTTTTCCGCTGGGAGAAATCCGCTATCTGAGGGTAAATGAAACACTGTACTAAGAGACCTCATGCTGCCACAGGGAAACCCACTCCCTACCAAGTGTGTGGGCCAAAGGTCACCATAGGATCCACAATCCTATGGAAGTTATTGGTTCCAAAGCACTGCTGAAGCACGATTTATGTAATAATGAAGAAAACTTGGTTTTAAGTCTATTTGATAAACAACAACCTGTAGACCTTGAGAAACTTACACAGTGAGAACAGCCATCTGCAGATGAATCCAAAGATACAGCTCAAGTCAAAATATACAAATCTCAAGTCATTGCACTGAACTTTTGCCTTGCAAGAAGGGGCCTTCTAAAGCAGTGCCGTGGGTCAGGATACACTATTTCACGAATTCACGGGTATATGCCAAAACGCTGTCTTTTCCCTTAGCTCGTTAATAACACTGTGACCTGATAAATCCATATCTAGAGCACGGATCTTTCCCAGAGACTCAGACCCATATTTACACTGACGTCTGGACAACTTCAAGTATGTAACGCACACTTCTCCAGTCCCAAACTTAACTCCTCCCTCCCCCAGAAGTGTGTGCTGTGCCCCTCTCCTTGCAATGTGGACGATCGTCGTCCGAGCTGCCCACGTCAGAATCTTGAGTCCTTCCTCTCTCTCATCCCATTCGCTCGGTCACTGAGTCTGACTCTGTTCCTAAGTGAGTTCTCTTTTCTGCTCACTTCCCTCCAATGTCCTCCCCGTGCCACTTACTCTAGTTTGGGTTACCAGATCACCCACAAGCACCTCCTAAAGCGTCTTTCTCTAGCACCAGTCTTACTCCATTCTAACCCTACACCTGCAGCCAGAGAGCGCAATCTATAAAACCCATTTCTGATTACGCCAGCCCCTCTCCCTGTTCCTACAGAACCACCAAGAAATCTTTAGCACGTACCAGGTTTTTAATGAACTGGCCCCAGCGTCTGTCTCCATCTTATTTCTTACCATACTTTACGTGCCAGTGGGCCACTCTCAGCTTCAGGCCTTCACCTATCAGCTTCCCAAATACCATACCATTTACTTATGACGTAAATTACAAATTACTGTTTGTCTCCCGCTAGAATAGAAGATGCAAGAAAGCAGGGGACTTTGTTCACTAGTATATGCTCAGTACCGAGGGGCATACCTGGATCTAACAGGTGCTCAATCAATAACTGCTGCATGAACACTTCCATTTTGGGGCACGGTCCCCCACTACTCCCTTTCTTCTAACTCCTTTTAGTTAACCTTTAGATCCAGTTTAAATATTACTTTGCTTAGGAAGTGACCACCCCACCCCCACACAGCCAACCTCCTTTTTATACATTCCCCCAAACACTCTCCACTCCTACTTCCTTAACAAACTATTTTAATTACCTGATTAGGGATACCACATAGTGTCTCATTCTTCACATCATTAATGCAGCAATTATTTATAAATGAATACATTAACGATTTATGATATTGAAAACAATAGTATATATTGTCCTTGCCATTGTTGTCTTGAATTCTTACACTTTTATATCATATTTTACTTATGCTTTAATTCTTGTAATAACTTTGTGAGGTGGGTCTTGCATGCATGTTATAAACGGGAATTCCACACCTCATCTACAGCACAAGTATTTACATAAATACTTGCTGCGTGACTAACCACTGAGGAGCAAAACACACACTGAGATTCACATCCGTTTTTGTGAGAAATTATCACCTGGAGTGCTCTAGTTGGTCCATCTGGGATGACTCTAATGGATAAAATTCCAGAACCAGGTCTCATTTTTTGGTTAGTAAATTGTTGTTCAGGTGGCACTGGCCCCAAAAGCTCCATGGAAGTGTCAGGACCAAGAACAACTTCAGCTCCATCAAACAAACCAGAAAGCCCTCCTTTGGCCTAGAAAACATTAAAGACACATAAGAAAAGGCGAAGACAATCATGCTGACAATTGGCATATCACTGGAGCAAGTTACCAAGTGTGAGCCCTCTTCGGGGGGCTCATGGCCTGTGTATATATAACAAAGCAATGACTGTCTCTGCAGCCTTATAGATGACGGAACATAGTAGGATTACTTAGGCATGATGGAAAGTTATGTATGAATTTAAGGAATTATGAGTCACATGTTAGTCTAGCAACAGAGCATATTCTTTAGCAATATCTTCTAGTCATTAAAATAGCGTTTTTTAAAAAAAGGGCCCAAGACCCTGTTTCTCTGAGTATTCTCACTGGAATTTACTTAACAACTGGAAACATTCTGAAAGTAAAGTATCAGTACCATTAAGTGTTCCAAAAAGAAGCAAAGTAAAGCACTGAAAACCTCCCCCAACAGACATATGTGGGCAGTCAACTCAAATATTCAAAAGACGGGGTTCCACAGGAATATGGCGTTGGGGATGCGTCTGAGGCCGGTAGTTCCTTGCTACGCACCCCACTAAGATGATGTCAATGGGACGATGCCGAGGGGAGAGCAGATACAGAGCTGCAGAAAACAATGGCTGGGGTGTCTACACCCCCTTTGCTAATTTTTAAACACTGAGTAATGAAAAGGAAACCTTGAGCCGGGTTTCTATGACAAGTTTCAACATGGAGAAAGCTTTTTCTGACTGCTCTAAGTTTAGAAAGAAAGGGCATACACCACCTTATAAGGAGAGTGCCAGAAAATGTTTCAATGCCTTCAATTACTTTATTCAGATAAGAATGAAACAAGCTTATTTCCCTAACGAAGAAACACATTCTACATGGCTGGAAGATGGTTTTGTTATTGTTATTCACAAGCAGAGAGATGATGAAATAGAGTGGAGAAACAACAAACATTAGGGAAGGATTTTTTAGGGGAAGCATTCTCCAAGAGAACCAGAATTACATGGGCTTTAGAAACAAACCAGAAGTTCGGGTCAGACGCGGAACCCACCAATTAAAACAAGCCCGCTTTTGCCTCTAGAAGTCTGAATTGTATTGCTAATTGAAAATCACAAATCCAGTCCAGATGTGTGCCTCATAAGCAAGCAGCTTGTCTTTGATGAAAAGAGCTCAGGGCAACAGAGATAAAGAAAATAAATCTCATCAAATAGCCGTCAGAGGCTCCATGCAGCTCAGCACGCTGCCGGGGCGCCCCTCCCCCACGACAGCAGCGAAGCCGTCGCGCCCCCCCCCACCCCGCCCCCCACCCCCCGCCCCAGGTCGGACACACCAAGAGTGCTCGAGCCAGGGCCTGATGATGTTCCAGGGTTTACCTTTTGGGCAAAACCTGGACCAGAGCAGAACTGCACACACTGTCACACGAGTTGTTCTACTAAGTGCCCCAACTTCTCAGGTGCCTTCCTACCCATTCATTGAGACCCAGGCTTTCATTCCCAGCCTGAAGCCTCAAGGGCAGAAAATCTAAAACTCCAGGCAATTCTCCAAGCACACATTGGCTTATTTACATAGTACCTGGGAGACTTTACCACCAGGTAGGCAGGATAAGGAGAGGAGAGAGGAAACTGACCAGCAATCTTCACTCTGACATCTGCTACAACAATCAAACGTGCATTTGGGCCCCACTGAAAATGCGGAAATTGAAAGAAGGAAGAGCACGTAGAGCCTGCGTCGCTCGCTCACTCGCTCACAGAGCAGGTCACAGAAGATGGGGCAGCTACTAACTTGACCGGCCTAAACCATCAAACTTAATGGGGGCTGTTAGCTGACATTTTACTTTCTCCCTTTCTTTTTAAACTTATGTAGGTAATTTTAATGTCATTAAAAAAAAAAAAAAGTCCGGATAATCCAAGGAAAAAACACCTCATCACAGAAAAGCAGCCATCCTTAATACCCTTGCTATGTATCACCTTCAAGGCCATGGCCCATGATAACTACACCCAGTGCTCAACAAAACACTCTTTGCTTGTTTGAGCCAAAACACAGAAGAAGAGCGCGCGCACCTGCTCTCTGCCTACTCTTCCCCTTTAACAACGGACTGCGTGCAACCTCACGGGGCCCTGTTTCAAAGAAGGCTGGCACCGGGAACTTGAAAACCGACTGACCTGGACAACCAGCCCGTGTAACCCGCAGGTCAGTTTCCCTTCTCGGAAACTCCATGTCTGAGTTGTGCTTCGCCTGCGATCAGGCTTCCTTAGCATCAGTGGTTCGTATCTGGAAAGAGGAAAATGCACTCAGTTAGCAAGTCAAATATTTCAGGTCAAAAAGAACATGAGGATCACGGTTTCTTCTTTCGAAATCCCTCTCCCCTTAAAATGTCATAGAGAGTTTGCTTAAGTCCTAGGCGGTGAGGTGTATCTTAATGAGGAAAGAGGAAAAAACAGCATGTAAAGCAATGAAAAGGGCACACAGAGTGACCTAAAGCATAAAAGTTCATAATTACAATAATACAGGGTCTCACATTCTGGCCAGGACAAGTTATCATGTGGGATGAGAAGTGATACCTGCTGAACAGATTTTTCAATTTTTCCTATAGTCTTTTTCCTGTCTTATTTTCAGATACTTTTGTTTTACAGTGGGTTTAACTTGTAAGTATGTTACTTTGGAAGGAAATAAGGCTGAAAACAAATACACTGATTTTATGGAGAAACTAAAGCATAACTTGCTCAAAGTTAAAGAGTTGATTTAAACTTGAGTTAGTGCTAAAAATACGTGTAATTATTGTCTTAATAATTGACTTCTGTTTCTAAAAGATTTAACAAAGTTCTTAGAAAGATAAACAAAAGAAACTGTTCACTTCCAGGGAGAAAGCGGGGACGGCACTTTGGCTGGCGAGACCGGCTCTGGCCACGGCCGCCCTCTAGCTGCCCGCACCTGACACACCCGCAGGGGCATCTCCATCACAGCGCCAACAACGGTGGCCCAGCGCTCGTGTCTGGAAATGTCACGGGGAACCATCCTTAGAGAAAACTACAAATATAAAAATGCAAATTCTGACTTTGTTCATGGAACTCTCACTTTTGGTGTAGATTTCCTGAGTCTGAATGTGAAGGCAACGAACTTGAATCCAAACAGCACAGAAAATTACCTGTTGTCAGTTACCGCGGCGAGGCCAGCTATATCTAAGATGGCAGAACCCTCGGTGGAGCGTGCGGACGAGGGCTTGCTGGGGTTGTGGGGTACGGAAGAGCCCTCGTGGGCCAGCATGCCCGTTCCAGTCATCCTCCAGAGCTGAGAGCGCTTCCCTGGCTCCTGTTGGGCAGAGACAGGAAGAGCTGACACGCATAGCCACAGTTTCCATTAGGACCTCAAGAGCTCCATATATGGGCTAAGCAGGTTCTCAAGTAGAAATTATACTAGAAGACACTTTTCCACATTATATAAATGATTCATTCAAATTTTCACTGTTGTCAATCTCTACTTATATTTAGGATGAAACAGAATAAACTCGTGAACCAACCAACCAAAAATTATATACATGTAACTTTTAAAATAAGTTACTCTGAATAAACAAATCGGCTGAGGTCAGTCTAATCTCCTACCCTAGCTATGCTGCTGTGACCCCTGCTGTTCCAGCCGGTGATTCCCAGGCACCCTGCCCTAAAGGGTGACCTGATTATATAAATTTGATACGATAGTCTCAATATCTGACTAACTGATGATCCTCAAAACTGGCAGACAACCAGAATTTTCCAGCAGTTTCCTCCCTGCGCATGTGGATAAAGGAAGTATACCATATATATGATGGCTTTCAATTTACAAGTTGATTGTACCTAAATATAAAAATGACTGTATTCAAAGGTGATACTGAGTTGACCGTGTTAATTTTAGATGTATTTTCCCCTTAGGAACACTTTATAAACAGCACTTGAACCTCCGGGGCAGTCGGTGAAAGTCTATAAAGCCCATTACGTGTAAGAAGCAACAACAAGAGCTGTCGTGGTGGGGGTGGGGTGGGGTGGGAGTAGAGGTGGGAATGGGGGTGGGGGTGGGTAATACCTACTGATCATTCACTACGTGCCAGTGATTGATCCAGGAGGATTCACTTGTACAAAGTTAGCAACTCATTTAATCTTCAAAACAATCCAGTGATGTGTAGACTATTATTATTGTTATTTATAGATGAGGCTCAGTGAGAGGAAGACACTTCCCATGAGCAAAGATTAGAATCTCCAGAGCCAGATTCCAGAGCTGACGTGTTGACCGCTCTGCCATACGTCTCTAACACAATCCTCAGTCCTTTTCAGAGACACCTAACCATTCCCAACACCTCTTCATGGGAGAGCAGGCTCCAGCTGGACCTGTCAGGACCATAACCACTCCCAGCAGGTGGGAGCACCTCCCAAGCCACACACAATTCTGGTACCATGAGCTCACCCACATGCTGTCCCTCCAATGGAGGGAGCTGGTACATTACAGAGCAGAAACTTGCTGAGCAGTCTGAGTGCCAGTCAGATACCAGTTTTGAAGCCCAGTACTGTGTACTGTCTGAGGAACTTGAACAAGGTACTAAACCTCTCAGTGCCTGCCGAAGTGGAGAACTAATCTCCCCCTTAGAGTTGTGACAATACCTAGCAATGCCTATTCACAGGCGGCGTCTCCATCCTTGGCTGCCATGTTATTGAGACTACGTCTCTGTATGCAGCACTTTGTACATGACCTTAGCTTTCTCACAAACCTAGGAGATCAGCAGGAAAGTGAGACTTAGTGAGGAACGTGACATACCGATAGCCTCTATGCGTAAATGGCAAGACTAGAAATCAAACCTAGAAAGACATGACGCTCTCTCTCCACTGTGCTACCGCCTCCTGTGTCTGTGCAAGTGTGGAAACAGCACGGCGCGCCTCCATCTGTAGTCCACACACGCTCCCTGCTGTCTACACCAAGCAGTCACCGGTCCACACACCCGAACCACAGGGACAGCCCCTGCAGGTGTTCCGGATCAGGAGTCAAAGCACAGGCCCCAGGTGACATCACGCTTTCACCCGGGATCCGCTACTGCCTGCCCGCACACACACACACACCAGCACGGTTGGAAACTACCAGAGTGTCCACTTAAAAATGTCAGCTGCATCATTCCCCTCCCAGGTCCCTACCCCCTGGTCCCTAGCAATTTAGCCTAAAGCCCTTAGATCTCGGTAGGAAGGCACAAGGCCACGGGCCGAATGGGGGTGCACGGGCGTGGGGCGTGGGGCCATGGAAGGAGGCGCTGCGGTAGCCCAGTGCAGGGCGGGCGCACAAGGCCGCGGCGGGTGGCGGCAACATGCATGCCAAGGAACTGGGTGGGGAGCCTAGGGCGGGGAGGCAGAAACAAAGAGGTGAGAAGCCCCCGCCTGCAAGGGGGGTTGGAAGGGTCGGAGCCCCAGCAAGGTCATGAGATTGTGCACACAGGGGCTGGGGCTCAGCTGTGCTGCCAAAACATCAGAACTGATGATTCAGCAAATGTGTCCACGGTGCTGGACAAGGGCGAAAACATGCTTGAAGTCTGTGAGGTTGGCCTGGAATTGGAAATAATGGTGTGAACTGCTGGTTTTCACTACCTAGAGAAAGATACAGAAACATGTGTGACACATCCAGATAGGTACAAGATAGGTGCTGGTAAGCGTGTGTAATGCACACGCATGGGTGTGAGATGCATACATGAAATCCTAGCTCTGTTCTGAGATCCTGGAAACAGCAACACCACAACAGCAGCAAGTGCACCTGGCGGACGTGGCTTAGGTCTCTAATTCCACCCTCGAAGGAGCAGCAAATCCCAGAAATGCTGCAGGGAAAGTACAGGCGAGCCCAGAACAACTGTGTCAGGAAGGACGTGCTCAAGGAACGAGGGTCACATGCAACAAGGACACAGAAGGTGAAAGGCGCCCCTGCTGTCTAAACACGAGAACTGAGCACCCAACACGACATTCAGACAAGCTGCTGAGAACGCCGGGAACCCACGAGACATAATGATGCCAGGGCTGCACGATCCCCTCTCCAAATTCTTACTTCCAGGCCAGGTCTTATGGCAATTGTAACAGCATTTGGAAACCAGGCTGTTGGGCAATAATTAGGTCTAAATGAGATCATGATTGTGGGGGTCTCTTATAAGCAAAGACACCAACGAGATTGGCTTCCCCAGTGTCCACCTGGGCACACAGAGACGCAGCAGAAGTCAACCAGTCAGAAGAGGGCCCTCCCCAGGGAAATGAACTGGCCAGCCTGCTCGTCTGGGACATTACAGCCTCCAGAAACGTGAGAAACACCCTCCTGTTGTGTCAGTCTCCTGGTCTGCAGTGCCCTGTGACAGCAGCCCAGGCTAACAGATGCACACACCTACACACATGCCATGAAGGGGGTATTTACACAGCCTCAGAGGATCGTCTCACAAAGCACTTGTTAAATGCAAGGGAAAAGGGAACCGTCACGGTGAGGCTGGCAAACACCACCTCAGTCAAACGCTGCAAGTTAACGTTACTAGCAACAAGCCAACCACGGCATCACTTCCTTAGTCTCTGCCAACTTTTCTGTAAATCTGAGATTGTTTGAAAATAAAAAGTAAAAACCCCAAATCAAACAAACAAAAACACAAGATGGAAAGCTTTCTATTCTTCGTTACCAATTAAAGAGCCTGGGTTCATTTTTCAATGGCAATTCATACAACTCTGCCTAGTCTTAGAAGCCAATGTAATTCATTTGTCATTTATCCTACCATTTATGAGTTTCATTCTTAGCAAGTGAAATCAATGTAAAAACACTGTATAAATTATATGTATGTAAAGATATTTTTTCAATTTTTTTGTTGTTGTTGTTCAAGCTGGGGTACAGGCCAGAGGCGGGGGGCGGCGAGAGGGCTCACCAGAGACAGAGTGGGGAGCAGAACAGGCAGATCAGAAATACACTGCTGAGGGGAGCAGCGGGCGAGGCAGGAGAGATCTGCCGCACCATGTGGGACTCCCCCTGGCTGGGCGTCGAACCTGCATTGGGCGCTGCCGACAGCTCCACAGCGCAGCGCTCAACCACTGTGCCACCAGGGAGGCCCTATTTTTTCAATTTAAAAGAATCTCAAATCTTGTTCCTAAAGGCATCTCACAAGCAGGTACAACCTTACATTAAAGACTGTGATAACGCTTTAAGCAAATTTGAATGTGTCTTTGAACTGGTGTGAAATATACACATAGAAGTATTGACAGATTGAAAGATGGGTGAACCCTGAAAACGTTAGGCCAAGTGAAAGAAGCCAGTCAGAACAGCCCATTCAGATGAAAGTCCAGAATCAGGAAGTCTGTACAATGGAGAGCAGATTAGTGGCTGCTAGGGCCGGGGAGGGAGGAGCAGGGTGACAGAACAGGAGAGTCTCTTCCTGAGGTGCTGGCGGAGGGCCTCAGGCCACGCACATCTGTGGGTCCACTGACAACCACTGAGTCATGTACTTGAAAGGGGTGATTTGTATGGCACATGAATTATATCTCAATAAAGCCATAAAAAATACAAAATTAAAAAACAGACATATTGAAGTCTCATCTGATATGCAGAATTCGCAATGATGTGCATATATCCCCCATTTAAAAGTGGGAGCAGAGACACAGAACCCCAAGGTCAAGTGAATCATAAGCAATCTGTATAAGCGCCACTTCAGGTGACAAAAGCGTCCCCTGTCCGCATCAGGACACTCAGTGGCAAGCAGACACCCTGGGTCAGGCTAGTTCTGGACCCTGTGATTTACACCGTGCAAAATCTTCAGGAACACAGCCCTCACAGAAATGTGCTTCTAGTAACTAAAGCTGGCGATCTGTCACCTTTAACGTGAATTTCCACACCTCTGTTCAAGAACATACTAAGTTTGAACCACTAGCAGTCCTTCCAGCATCTGTAGTATTTTGGAACAAATTTTACTTTCTCTCTTGAGGACGATGAGTATAAACACTCCCTAAAGTGACTGGAAGAGAATGTCAAATGGCCCTTTTTTTCTTTTCTACTTCCAACTCTGGAGTTGGAATAAAAATTGTGGGGTGAGGGGGGTGGAGAGCAGAGCGGCAGTTTGGTTATTTTTCCATTGAGCTTAGGGTAGTAGATTGGGGGTGGGGGTAATACAACAGAAAAATTAAGAAATGAAGAAAAGTTGAAGTTTAGAAAAAAATAAACATTTCAAGAACTATGTTCTCCAAAAGGGCTTCAGAGGTGGGGGGGCCCGGGATTCCGAGGGCCCATCTGCAGGACAGCGGGAGGACACATGACGAGGGCAAGTCACTTGGCCCAAGCCTCCATTTAGAAATCTCTTAGGTAAAGACTCAGACGCGAGTGCTAAATTTTTTATTGTAAACCCCAATTTCCAAGCTCTCTTACCTTCTTCTTTAAAATGACTCTCTGTGTCTTTGGGGAGACATCCAGGACAAGCTCTGCACAGGTGGTGGCCTTGGAGGACGCCACAGGCCTTCCTGTCCCCTCCTGTAAGCTAGAACCGAGGTAACAACGTGAGTTCACGCGCACACAGACATGCGTTCCCACACGAGGATTCAAGTACTCAGACGCAAACGCCTCAAGACTCTATTACAAAGAAGAGATTTTTTTTTTTCAATCATAGAATAAGTCTGACTCAAAATGCAGAAAAACCCAGATGGTGCTGTTTTCCTGTCCAGTTCAAAGAAGTCTTTGCCAGAAGACCTGCTCTGACATTTCCCCTTCTCTGGTAATTTAGTGGCTGAAAGTTCAGACATAGAATAATGACTACATCTCTTTAGAGCGAAAACAAAAACAAAAACAAAACCCAAGTCAGATATTCCCCAGGTCCAAGGATTTACTCTACTCTGCCAGGCAGAGGTCAGCATCATTGTGCCCCTAAGTTTTGGCAAGAAACCAGAAGTCCCTTTAGGCTAAAAAGTAAACAGAGGTTTCATAATCCCCTCCTTTCAATTCATGGTTCTCTGTGGCCGAAGATTCCTAAGCTGGAGGGATCCTGCAGCAAGCTGCACCTGGTGTGTCTGGCGAAGGTTTTATTCGTCCTCCTGTTTCCACTAATTTCTCTCATCCAAAGGACTGCTAAATTCAAAGTTAAAAACTAGTTTTATGGTACCAAAAATGCAGGTGAAGCCCCCCACCCCCAAAATAGTAAATTAGGTATCGACAAAAATTCAAAGGACACCACCAGGAAAGTAAACATGAATCCACAGATATCAGCAAATCATATGTTGATAAGAGATTTCTATTCATATCAATCAACAATAAAATTCTTAAATTCAACAAAAAAAAAGCCAAAAATACCCCCCAAACTTAAAAATGGACAAGGGTTTGAATAGACGCTTTTCCAAAGAAAACATACAATTATCAAAAAAGCATGTGAAAAGATTCTCAGCATCATCAGCGATAAGGGAGGACAAATCAAAACCGCAATGAGATACCTCTCCAAGAAAATGAAAATAACAAGTGTCATTGAGGATGTGGAAAAGTTGGAACCCTTGTACGTTGCTGGTGGTAACAGAAAATGGCTCAGTTGCTGTGAAAGACAGTTGGGTAACTCCTCAAAAAATCAAACACATAATTACCACAGAACCTTGTCATTCCACTCCTAGGTACAGACACAAAAGAATTTAAAACAAACACCTCAACACACACGCAGGGGCACAGTAGCACTGTTCACGACAGCCGCGTGACAGAGACGACACCGATGTCAGCAGACTAACGGGTAAGCCAAATGTGGTCTACCCACATGAGGGAATGTCACTGAGCCGTGAAGAAATGCAACGCCAACACCTGCGTAATGTGGGTGGCACTTGTAAACATGACGCCTCACCCAGAAGGCCATGTGTGATGTGATCCCACTTACTGGAAATGCCCCATAGGTAAGTCCATAGGGCCACAGTCTGGTGGTGGTCAGGATCTGAGAGAAGAGGTTAACGGGAGTAAATACTTAGCGGGTCTGGGGCTTATTTTTGAGGTGATAAAAGTCCTGTAGACAAGAGCTGGCAGCTGCACGGCACTGGGAATGTACTAAACACCGCTGAACGTTCACTTCAGGATGGGTCATTTCACGATGGGTGAACTTTGCCTCAAATTTACATTAGAAATCAACAAAGTCTAAACAAAATCTGTCCACTTTCCCATGACTAGATCTCCCCCAAAATGCAAAGAAATAATACCTAATCTGTTCCAGAAGATGGTGCAAGCTCTGAGCACACCAAGGTTCCCTGAGGCGCTGGGACTTGCTTTTGCGCGCACGCTCGCGTTCTCTCTCTCTCTCTCTCTCTCTCTCTCTCTCATCTGTCAAACCCATTAAACTCATAATCCTCTATTAGGATTCTTGAGTTAAAGAGTTTAGTGACTACTGGAATTGAATTTAAGAACATAAGCAGAAAAACATGATTAGCAACTAGATTAAGAACTGGTTTTTTCAGGCACTAAAACCTTAAGCATGTCACACCTTTGATGGCCTTAATCTTTAAAAAGAAACAAACATGATGGACTGAACTATAACCAGATGAAACCCCAGCACCATCGCTACAAAGAGAACCGCAGTGGACGAGAGAACGGCTCTTCTGAGGAAAGACACCCACTCGCGTCCCTGCTGTGAAATCTGGACTCTCAGTGGAGGAGAGAAAACACATAGGGCCGAGATTATTTTGTGGGCCTCAGACACAAACAAAAGAAACCAGAAGTCAAATTATTCAGAACATTTTGAAAAGGAGTGACTTGAAATGTCCTTATCAGGTGATTTATATTTGTAATGCTAAAGATTTAGTTATTTTGCCTGTTTTCATGATAATCTCTAAAGTGGCCCTGGAGCCAGCACAGAGAAGGTAAGCTGCTGTTAACATGCTGGCAGGTGACATTTTGAAAGCCCGGTGCTTTGAATCTCTGCAAACCTACAGGTTTGCAGAACAGAACAGAATAGGTTCTATCATTCTTCACCTGAGCTTTATAAGTCAGGAGAGAGTGAAGTAATTGTAAATCCACTGCAATTATGTCAAATTAAGCCACTTTGCTGGGCTTGAGGTGACTATTAAGATAGACCCTTACAAGTCTGCTTAATCAGTATTGTCTATGGAAGAGCAAAGTCCAAAGATGATTTGAAAATTATGATGAAAATCAGTTTCAAAAGTGGTAAGACAAACCTAAAAGTTACAAGAAATTTTAAAAACACATGAAAAAAAGAACACCTTCGAAAAAGAGGAATTTAAGATATAAGAAAACAAACTTCCAGGGTAGTTGTTAAACACTCAGATGAATTATTGAGGGAGAGCTTTGAAAAGAGAAAAGTCTTGTCTTTTTGGATAAATTTTAATCTAGCCATACAAGTCAAGGGTTTAGACTAAAGACCTCTCAAAACAGAACCTGAGACTAGGATTTGGCAATGAATAGAAGGAATCTTTCTTTATCACTCGGTCTCCTGTGAGCTGCTTAACATTTAAAACCAGCTAATGGTAATTAGAACCTTCTGCTTTACAAGAATAGTAATTTAACCCAGCATTACCCTGAGAATGTATACGTAGCGGCAATGTAAATGAAATTTTCATAGTAAAGCTGCTGGTTGTCCTGGAAATCATTCATGTTGCAGTTGATCTCGGAGGAGCCTGCTCCTTTAACAGTCAGAGTGATGAAAGGTGGCAGGGTGGGTTCGTCCCAGGCATAATCCAGTGATGTCATGGGCTTCACTTCAGTTCGGAGCCTGGGTTCAGCCACGCCGTGCTGAGTGAAGACAACCGGGACCTACAGAAAAGGCAGAGTTATGATAAAGAGGTGGTGGAATTCTCGAAAGTAACTCAGTGCCTCTGAGATTTAACACCTGGGTCCTTCCCAAATGACTCATACACAGGACATAACAAGTGAGGTTCATCATCTCGTCCCTTCAAATGCCTTTCAAATGATCCTTCAAGCTGCAGAAGCTCTCCAATGGAAGGACTGGGCTACAGCTTATTGGGGAAATGGCTTTCGAAAGCCACATTGATGTCTGGGGGGAGCCATTCTGGCTTTTCAGTGGCATCTTTTCTTCCCTTCTACCCCCAGCACCGGCCTCCCCATGGTGCACATTGAAAACAGAAAGGAATAAGAATTGTGTAATTGAACTACAGAAAGTTCCATATCATTCAATGCTATTCCAATAAAAATCTCAGTGACATTCTTCAAAGAAATAGATCGACCACTGATGAAATTCATATGGAACCACAAAAAACCTCGCATAGCTAAAGCCCTCCTAACTAAAAAGAAAGAAAACGGAGGAATTTCACTCCCTGATTTCAAACTATATTACAAAGCCATAATAATTAAAACAGCATGGTACTGGAACAAAAACAGACAGAAAGACCAATGGAACCGAATAGAATACCCAGAATT